>OVBA01001154.1:0-48280 GCA_900406435.1 Lepidium aucheri
TTCTTGAACAATGAAATACTAAAATCATTACAAACTTACAAATTTCTCCTATAACTCGAGCCTACTGTACTTCTACTCATAACTTCAAGGTATCTTTCATGTACATTAAGCCAACAGATCCTCTATCAAATTCTGTGTTCGGATAAAAATTGGTTGATTACCGTGAATTACTTGAACGACGACTTAAAGATATTTATCTTATACATAAATAATAATTTTTTTAAAAAAATTATTTTCGATTGTAAGTATTAATTATTAGAAAATAATAATATTTGTTATATATAAAATATATTATATATCTTATAAATTTTATATACAATCAAAATTTTAGTAAATATATTTATCAGAATATGTGTATATATATATATATTTGATTATAATTATTAATTATTAAAAAACAAGTATATTTGTTATATATATAAAAGACATAAAAAAGAAAAAATCTATAATCTCAATATAAATATGTAGGAAATAAATCAATTTTTCACAAAAACATTACTTATATATAGAAGATATAAATAAATATATTTTTAATTATAAGATAACAAAACGAAATAATTAATGCTATCAACATTTATAAAAACTAAATAACTAATAATGAACTTTCAAGTTTTCATAAACTAAAAATTATATTAGTTATATTAAATATCGGTTTTGTTAATCTACAAATACATATTAATAAGATGATTATACATACATTTATATTAGTATATACTTGCAAATTGAGTGAAATATTAATAAATAAAAATATATGTTTGATACTATAAAACAAAAATATACATGGATCTACAAATTTAAATATATACAAATTTAGAATCCTATATATATATATATTAGTATATATTTTGATAAATTACTTATGATATTAATAAATAAAAATATGTGTTCTATCGATAATGTATAACAAAACAAAATT
The DNA here is from genome assembly GCA_900406435.1 of Lepidium aucheri. Classification (NCBI taxonomy): domain Eukaryota; kingdom Viridiplantae; phylum Streptophyta; class Magnoliopsida; order Brassicales; family Brassicaceae; genus Lepidium; species Lepidium aucheri. Next base: position 917 of record OVBA01001154.1, read on the forward strand.
AAACATAGATCTTAAAACATAAATAAGTACTGGTTCAAAATCCTAAGTAAATACGAGTCTAAAAATTAAGTTGTAAACGAGTCTAAAACATAAATGAACATAAGTCAAGACATAAATGATACGAGTCAAAAAAAATTATATGTAAAATTGTAATGCATTAAAACTTATGTAACAGAGATAAAAAAATATATTTCGTGTATAACACTAGTGATCATTATAAATTTATTTTTAATATATCAAATATATATATAATTAATTAATAAATTTGCACATACAAATCAAACTATATAAATTATTACTACCTTTAATATAATAGATTAGGGTTATCCACCTGTAGTTACATATAAATAAATAAATAAATACGACTCGTCTTGAAAAAATAAAATACAATTTTATATAAATTAAGAATATAAAAATCATTAGTTAAGTACTTTAAATCATCTGGTACAAAATTATTAATACACAACTCTATTGTTCACGCATATCGGAGAGAGAGCATAGCATACGTCCAATCTATCCACCCATCTCTTCGCTGTCCATAAATCCGGAGCCTGACCCGGTTTTCTTTACCCGGATCCAAACCTCCTACAATCTGCAATTACCACCCGATTTTTTCTTTCCTCTACAACTTTCTCTCACTTTCCCGGGAAACTACGCGACGGAGGAAAATGTACTCGGCGATTCGCTCGCTTCCCCTCGATGGTGGACACGCCGGTGAATACCATGGACCTCTCGACGGAACTAATCTTCCCGGCGACGCTTGTTTGGTCTTAACTACTGACCCTAAGCCTCGTCTCCGGTGGACAGCTGAGCTCCATGAGAGATTCGTTGACGCCGTTACTCAGCTCGGTGGTCCTGACAGTGAGTATAGTAGCTCAAATCCTTTGTTTTTACATTTGGTTCTCTCTTCTTTCTATTAATGTCTTACTTGTTGAAATTTCTGGATCTCGAATGAAATGTGTGTTGAGCTTCTTCTTCTTTTTACTCAGTTCGTTCCTCTCTAGCTCTCTTTTAGAATTTGGGTTTTTTAAAAGGGTTTCACTTAGTTCTTCTTAACTGTGTTTGTGTATTAGATGGATTTTTCTCTCAGATTTGTGTAGAATATGTAAGTTTATGATTACATGTACAGTTATGGTATATATAATTGTTCTTGAGACTTGAATCGTGATCTTCAATGAGTAGCATATGCTGCAGTCAGTAATTTTTTTTCCTTTTTCGAAATTTGTCAACCCACAGTTTTTAATTTCTGTCAGTATCATTGTCTCTGAGTTTTAGAAAGTTATGGTTTGCCTGTTGCTAAGATCCTTACTCCAGTTATGTCTTTTTACTCTCACTTGTTTATTGAAAGAATCTTATGACTCTCTGTCTGTTCATTATACAGAAGCGACGCCCAAAACTATTATGAGAACAATGGGGGTAAAAGGTCTCACTCTCTACCACCTCAAATCACATCTTCAGGTTCGTCTAATTTACTTACTTGGTTTGTCCTGAACAAACTGATTCCAGAAGTTATGGTTTCTAATTGACTTTTTCGAGAGCTGTTTGGTTAATGTGATAACTCTTTAGAATTTGAGTTTTGTTCAATTTTTAAGAGCAATAATAATCCAATGAATTTTGGGAGTTTGATTGTGTTGTTTTCTCTCTTATGTATGTGTTATGCTCCGCAGAAATTCCGTCTAGGGAGGCAAGCTTGCAAAGAATCAACTGAGAACTCCAAGGATGGTATCTACTCGATCGACCTGTTTTTCTTTTTCTTTTTCTTTGTGTAGATCTTTTTTTGAAGCCTCTTTGCCCTGCACTCAGTTTATATGGCTATATGGATTCATATTTGTTAAGAAGACTTCGTAGAAATATATTATGTGGGAGGCACAAGGGGCCATATCGTCTCTTTCTGGTGTCATCAGAAAATATATATGTAAATTGCTCATGGTTTTAAAACTTTTTGACAGGCAAAAATCTTGATTTAGAAAATTGGAAAAGTATCATCTAGTTTGGAGCCCTATTTTGATGAATCTCAATTGTGTCCATATCTGCTGACTTCCACTAACGCTGTGAACTTGATGCTGTAGCTTCTTGTGTTGGGGAGAGTCAGGACACAGGTTCCTCATCAACATCATCACTGAGAATGGCGGCGCAGGAGCAAAACGAGTATGGTTACATTTGAAAATTTTCTACTCATTTTTCTGTTACCATTTATTAGTAAATTACAACTTTATGAAAACCTCCACAATTTTTTGCGGGCCAGGGGTTATCAAGTCACTGAAGCTCTACGCGCTCAGATGGAAGTCCAAAGAAGACTACACGAGCAATTGGAGGTTAGTTTCTTTCATTTCTCTTGCTATTGTTCTTAAAGATACAAACCTGTTTATTATGTATTTGACTCAGAATGTTACAAATCAAAGTAGAACGTTTATCCTAAGTTCCTAACCCATTTCCTATTCAAAAATTTGGTTGTAGTTGTTACCAATTATTGTTTCTTTTTTTTCCCGCTGAACAAATGAACAGTGGTCCCTGCTTCCATCTGTCATGGTCATAACTTAGTTGGGATTTAATGCAACAGTTTATGCTGTTAAAGTGCAAACCTTTGATTAGTCTTGTAGTATGGGCAGGTGCAACGGAGACTACAGCTGAGGATAGAAGCTCAAGGAAAGTACCTGCAATCAATTCTTGAAAAAGCTTGCAAAGCCTTTGATGAGCAAGCTGCTACTTTTGCTGGACTTGAGGCAGCAAGGGAAGAGCTATCGGAGCTAGCCATCAAAGTATCTAATGGCTCTCAAGGAACAGCAGTCCCGTTCTTCGATGCAACCAAGATGATGATGATGCCATCTCTGTCTGAGCTTGCAGTAGCAATAGACCACAAAAGCAACATCACAACCAACTGCTCAGTAGAAAGCTCTCTGACTTCCATCACCAATGGGAGCTCGGTTTCAGCTGCATCGATGAAGAAGCGGCAACGTGGAGACACTGTTGGCGTCGGGTATGAAGCGAGCTGGATTATGCCTAGTAGTACTATTGGATAAAGTTTAGGAGGAAAGTAACCAATTTGGGTAAGGTAGAGATAAGATTAACTCTTCTTTACTTGCTTTGAGGGGCCTGTATTATTTGATACAAACTTGTCATCAAAATTTCATCTTAGCCTACTCATGTATATATTCGATGTTGAAGCATTAGTGTTTCCTCTAACCTTGCCTTAATTATTCTTGTATTCAAGAGAAAGAATGGATTTAAAGGCAAAAACTATAAAGAAATAAGATAAAAATGATGTATTACTAATAAATAAACATTGAAATGATGAAAGTGCCACCAAAGTTTGAGCCTTTAACTTTTTTTCTATTCGTAATGCCTTTCTTCATTATTCTTTGTGCTTTACTTTATCTACTTACGTCTTGTTCCTCTCATCTATCTTTCCAACGAACATCAAAATTAACATGAGTGAGTTCTCAATTTTTCCTTATTTCTATCGGTTTTTGCTATGTTTTTTAACATTTAATACATAAAATTTTAAATTACAAAACCGCGTAGGTATGCTTTGCTGCTGTTTTAACTCAGAGAACGACAAGAAGTATGCTGAGCTGGATGCGAAGCTTGAACGGAAAATGATTGAAAGCCGGAGGATTTATCCGGCACACCGGACTTTAAAGTCCATAGATTCAATCATCATGAAGTTTCCTAAGCTAAGAGAAGGATTAAGAAACATCAGAAGCGTTTTCGTATCATACGGTATGTTTCCATGAGCTATAAAGTCCACAGGTTCCACCGGTTTAGTTTTAACGTTCTGGTTTCTGAGAATCCACAGATAAAGATGGAAACGGGACAATCGATATGGAGGAGCTGAAGCAATGCTTAGAGGAACTAAAGCTTAGTTTGTCTGAGGAAGAAGTGAAAGGTTTATATGGATGGTGTGATGTTGATGGAAGCAAAGGGATACAGTTCAACGAGTTTATAGTCCTTCTCTGTCTCATCTATCTTCTAGCAAAACCTTCTTCTGAATCCCGGACGGTAATAACAAATGACATGATGATCATTAGACTGAATGTTTGAGCAATTGTAAGTTACTAAAGTATGTTGTCGTGTGTTTCTTAGGAATCTAGAGAGGGTCTGAAGTTGTTTGAATCTACATTTGATCCGATAGTGGAAGTGTTTATGTTCTTGGACAAAGATGGTAAAGGGAAACTGAACAAAGGTGATGTGAATAAGACATTGAATAACGAAGACTTTCCGCTAGAGAGATCTCCTAAACATGTTACCAACATGAGATTTGGTATGTAAATCATGCACACTCTTGATCTTTGTGTTTATTCAGATGAACTGAACTGATTACTCATTGGTACTTGTTGTTTGGGAGGTACAGAAGAAATGGATTGGGGAAGAAAAGGGAAAGTTGGTTTTAGAGAGTTTTTATTTGCTTTCTTGAGTTGGGTTGGTCTTGATGATGATGCAGAGGATTATGAGTAGCTGAGAAACAACTTAAAACACTTGAGAGTTGCATCTGGAAACCATATTATATGATTTTGATTTGATTTCAAAATGCGTATATGTACTCTAGTTTCAACATGACAGACACCTGATTTCATTGTCACAGATCCATACTTATCTCTTACATCACCTCAAAAGTGAAAGTGAAAACAAGAAAATCCAAATCTGTAAATCACATTCCTTCGACCATTCCAACAATAAGCGAGTCAACAAACGAGATCTGTCTCAATTAACAACAAGATTTTGGACAAATATAAGTCTCAACTGTTTTCCTCAAGATGAAACACACATGGATACTCGAATAGTCACCGTTGAATCCAAAGGACACGGAAGAAACATTATAAATAACCACAAAACATCAAACTTTTGACACTAAAGAGAAATAAATTACAATTAACGTTGAAGCAGTGATAATTATTTCTTAGTATTATTGGCTCCTTTGCCTCCTCCAGCACCAGCTGCTGCAGCTTGGGCAGCTTTCCTTGCAGCCTTCTCTTGTAATGCTTTTGCATCTCTATATCATCAAAACACAATTCACAATGAACAAAAAAGAAGCTTATATTCGAATTTCAACATGCAAATACGACTTAGAAATTACCTTTCACGACGTTGTTCTGGAGTTAATCCATCGTCTTTGTTCTTTCCTTTGCCTGCACTTCGAGCTTGAGCCCTTTCACGATCACGTTCTCTTTGGCTGCCTCGTGCAAATTCGCAACCAGAACAAAAGCCAGAATTAAAGAAAACAAATGTACTGCATATTTGATTTTTTATCAATTAAAACGAAAGAAATTTAGCAAACCCCCTTGAGAGTATTCATCACCCTCAAGATCAGATCTGCATTCCAAAAAGCTCCCGTCTTGTACAACTTCAAAATCAAATAACGGAAATTAATCAAAATCCCAACACGTTTCCAAAATAAAACCCTAAAAATTGACAAAATTTCAGCCTTGTAGAACACGCTTGGGAATCGAACAGAGACACTCAAAAATCTAAACTTTACGAAAGATAAAAATCAAATTGTGGTAAGAAACTGATTAGAACATGAGAAAATCAGAAGTATAGAGAAGGATATGAGTCATGGTGAGATCTGCGTTGATAACAAGCGATCCGGAGAGACCCCCGACAATGCCGAACGAAATCCAGACAACGAGAAGGTTGATGGAACAAATTCGATTTTATATATGAGTTTTGCGAATCTATGGGTACAATATCGTAATTCCACAACCAATCGAAATTTCTAGGCCTGGCCTTTTGGTTTACTTCGGGTTTAAGGAGAGGTAGGTCTAAATTTCGGTTTGCTGAAAATCCGGTTGGGTTACATTGTTGACAACGCGAAATTTAATATCCTCAATTTTTCAAACTTTTATTATTTGAGCTGACCAATGGTTTAATTCTAAATTCGAATTTTATTTCGAAATCACTAGTTTTTATAGAAAATCAACAATCCATCCATCAATGGGAAAACTTTTGATTTAACAACAAACTTAGCAAAAAAGTCAAATTGAATATGGCAATTCGATTATATTAAACAATATATATATATATAACTGATTTTTAATTAAATCCTCAATTTTAAGTTGACAAAACTGAGTAAACCCGATATTAATCTCAATCAATATTGACTCTGAAATCGAAGCTAAATCGATCAATTTGAAAGTTTGATTCAGTTCTTATTTCGTTGTGAAGAACTCTAAATTTGATTTTATCTTTTCTTTGAAGAATGATCTCAAGAATGATACATAAAGTATCGAATACAACATTTCAAATCGACGAGTTTGACCTCATTATTGAAAGAAAAGAAAAAATCAAGTTTAGAATTCTTCAGAACGAAGATAAAAACTGAATCAAACTTCAAAATCGATTTGACTTTCTATTTCAAAGCCAATTTTGATTTGGGATTAACGTCGGGTTCAATCGGCTTAGTCAACTTATAGTTGAGGGTTTAATTAAAAGTCAACTACACATACGATGTTTAATTGATAATAATCAAAGTTTTGTGTTCAATTTAAGTTTTTTGGTAATCAACATTTTTTCCATTCCTCAAATAATAAATATAATTTTTGTTATTTTAGGAAAAAGAAATGAACAAGGTAAAAATTTTATGTGATATATGAGATAGAGACCGTTAGAATATGAAGATAAAATCCTAACTCAGAACTCTCTTGTGACCTCGTGAATTAGGGGATATACAACCCAAAAAATGATTTCAAAAGAAAAAGAAAAATCATTTTTGTGGAATATGTATTCCTTTAATGGTGGATGAACGGGATGAACATGATAGAGAATGAAGAGAGAATAGAAAAGATAGAAATTGAATATTATGTTGGGTAATTCTAAAATAGTGACTAATCCTAGTACAAATAGTTGTTCTGTGGATTACAGTTGGAGATTGTACAAACCACAAATCTCAATCCGGACAACTAAAGTAAACCATGATCTAAATCGAAATACATAATTATTGTAATTAAAAGAGAAGATAATTGAGGTATTGCCTCTAATACTCTCTTTCTGAGAACTTATTTTTTCTCAAGGATGAAATGATGAATACTTGTTTATGAAATCTTGATAGAACTCCCAAGTAACTTGTTTTTCGGATATCCCTTCCATTTCACGAGTAGTTTAGTGACTGCTTTGTTATGCCGCTTAACCATCTTCTTTTCAAGAATGGTTTCTAGTTCTTTGGCGTTTCCCATATCCAAGAGGTATTATGGTAGTGCTGGTTGATCAGTTGCGCTAGGAGCAGGGCGACGTTTGAGCTAAGTAACATAGAACACGTTGTGAATAGCCGTTAAGGAGGGTAGATCCAGCTGATAGGCAACTTCTCTGATCCTATCAGTTATGCAGACATGACCATAGTACCTAGGTGAAAGCTTGTGAGGTATGTGCTTGTTCTGCAAGGAATGATATCTGTAAGACTAAAATTTAAGAAGTACAAAGTCCCCAATCTCAAAAGTCTGATCAGACCTGTGAGCATTAGAGTATTGACACATCCGATTATGTTCTCTTAAGAGATAGAACTTCAGCACATTGATCATCTCTTCATTTTTTGGAGGCTTCAATCCTCAGGGACATAGGAACTTTCTCCGGGTAGGTAAGGTAGATGTAAAGGGGGTGGCTATCCATAAAGTACTTCATAGGGAATGCATTTTGCAGTCATGAATGTGGTATCGTAACACCATTCTGCAAGTAGAACCCACTAACTCCATGTGTGAGGTGCGTTAAAAGTCATACAACGTAGATATGTTTCTAATATTCGATTAGTGATCTTGGTTTGCCCGTCTATTTGAGAGTGATAGGCTATTGAGAACTAAAGTTCAACACCATCTACCTTAAACATTTCAGGCCACACTTCACTTAGGAAGGTCGGGCTCGTGAGAGCTCTTCTACTGGGGGTTAGAGCTGCACCAAGCTGATCTCTGGTGGTCCACACAACACATCATAACTTCATATTCTTAGACCCAGAGCATCCTATGTTACATTTGAGCCACCTTGCCTCTTGATATCCTTATTCACAATTTCTGGAATCATTGACCGACTCAGAATATGCTGATCTTTTGAGACTTTGTGATATTTCTAATTATCTTTAATGAATTAAGATTATATAAATTCAATTTTCATGATTTCCATTATGAAATCTGTCCCAAGTCTCATTCTAGATTTGTGTTAATTCAAGAAATAAACAATTTTTTAATGAAAAAGAAATACTAACCTTGATCCATTGCTTGTCAATATTGTAGATCCAATCTTGTGAGATTGACTTATTCTCCCTTAACCTTTAAACCTTAATAGATCTTTGATAGACAAAGATCTACAACACTTAATCTTTATCTCTTCTTTTCTGTTCATGAGTTTTTGTTTTCTTTTATAAACGTAACGGTACGTCTGTCTCTGAAAAAACAAAAAAACACACACACGTACTGATCAAACTGATTTTTATATTAATCCAAAAGTCACAAACCTTCTTTTAGGCATATAACTGCCACTTTTCTTTACATATATATATATAAATATATATAACTTGTATTTAATTAACTATATATATACATACATATATATATATATATATATATATATTACATAGAGAAAATCAATATAATATAATTTGGCAAGGAAAAAAAGTTATCAATACACCCAATTCTAATACGTTAATCGAAACTGATCTATCACGGTATCGTCTTTTATACTAGAATCATAATTTTAATATGAACTTAAACTTTATAATTAAACTGAGAAACACATCGGCCAAATATAGCGGAAAATATTCTTACATTCTCCCACTTGGCCGTTGTGTTGAATTTATGGTTTAATATTTATAATGTGCACTTTATATCAAGTTCATAATCCTTTAATTATTGTAATAAAATCAGAACTGATCGAATCATGGCAGTTGCCCATCATTGTACAACAAGTTCCCTTCCATGTATCACAAACCAATTCTAACTTTATTCTATTATTTCTCTCAAATATACATGTTATCTTAAAACCAAAATGTATATATATATATACTTTAATGATAACATGTTCAATAATACAGAAACATACCCGTAATCGATATCAAGTCTTAAAAATACAATGAGCATAGCATAACTAGAATAGCAAGGTCTTATCTATAACACCCATACGCTCTACATGGCTAATAAACGTCTTGGGTGGTAATCTTTTAGTTAACGGATCCGCTACCATCATGTCCGTCCTAATGTGATCAAAAGTCAAAAGTTACTTTACGTTTATGTACTTCTTCTTTCATAGACAAGTACTTTAACTCCATGTGTTTAGCACCTTTCGAGTACTTATCATTCTTAGAAAAAAAGACAACTGCAGAATTATCACAGTAAATTCTCAGCGGCTTGGCTATGTTGTCGACAATCCCAAGTCCTAAGATAAAGTTCCGCAGCCACAATGCATGAACTGTGGCCTCAAAGCATGCCACAAATTCGGCCTCCATAGTGGAAGTAGCAATGACAGAGTGCTTTCCACTCTTCCAAGATAATGCTCCCCCCGCTAATAGGAATAAGTAGCCAAATGTTGATTTTCTGCTATCGACACATCCGGCATAATCTGAATCTGAATATCCAACGATCTTTAGGTTGTCAGATCTCCTGTATATAAGCATGAACTCTTTGGTGCCTTGCAAGTACCTGAGAACTTTCTTTGCAGCTTTCCAGTGGTCTATTCCAGGATTACTTTGATATCGACCCAACATACCAAAAGCAAAGCTGATATCTGGCCGAGTACATGTTTGAACATATTTCAAACTCCCAACCACTGATGCATAGGGAATTCTTTCCATTTCTTTACGCTCCAATTCATTCTTTGGATATTACATTTTACTGAACTTATCCCCTTCTGAATTGGAGCTTTTCCTGCAGAGCAATTTTCCATCCTATATCTCTCTAAAATCTTATTAATATATCCTTTCTGAGACAAACTTAACAGTCCGTGTGATCTATCTAAAATTATTTCTTTTTTGATCACATAAGATGCCTCACCCTTATCTTTCATTTCAAAGTTTTTAGAGAGATATTTCTTTATAACTGATTATATGTGTATTTTAGTATGTTTTAGAGGTATTGTTTTGCACACTTTATATTCGTATTCACAGTATTTGCACTTTTTTAGGTGTCTTTTAGATTCATATTTCATGCATTGCGTAGAATTACATACATGTTGCATAAAAAGAGTTGTAGGTACTCGAAGAGCATACTTGGAGCACTCTGGACGCTGTGGAGACATTGGGACCGGATGATGAGCTTGGATACAACTACTGAAGTCGAGGTTCACCCTAGACTCGAGTACAGATTGGAGTGTGGTGAGAGACTCGAAATGGAAAAGAGCTGCAAGGGAGACTCAAAGTGTGATTGGACCTGGGAAACAACAGGTGAAGCTCGAGTACAGATCGAGTCCACCAAGGCTCGAACTGGATTGGAGTGGTGCAGGACACATGAAGCACTCGAATTGTAAGCTGGCACTACGAACAAACGCATGTTGCGCTGGAGTTACAGTTCAAGTGTGATGTATCATGGACCTGATCAGTGTCTGGATCGAGCTTGGCTCCAAGATTCACTAAGGATTGGGCTTTTTCTAACTGGGCTGAATTCTACTTAGGGTTGTACTAAGTTTTCTATATACTTCCAGTTTTTCCTATTTTCGATCTATCTAGGTTTTATCAAAGTTTTTACTCTTTTTCGTGCAAGCAGACTCTAGCTTTTGTAATCTCAAAACGAATTCCTTTGATTTCGAGTTTTACTTTTGTGCAATTTAGTTTCACGTTAAGTGCTTATTTTAATCTTCATTCGAGTGTATCATCTATGTTATCTAATATTGATTTCGTATTTAGCGTTGATTTCATGAGTTCTGAGTAGTTACCTACGGCTCTTGGGGATGAGTTAGGTCAGCGTGAAGCTCAGGTTTTCTAGGTTGCTTGAGGTTAGAATTGTTAGGATCTATTCTGTTTTGGTGCTATAATTACTAGTTTTATTCTGATCAATTGGAGCTTATTCTGAGACGCTCTAGCATCTAATAGGTGTTTGATAGACTGTCTGACTGAACCACTTCAAGGATTTAGACGCTCGGCTCGAGGGATTGAATGTCCGAGGTGTGAATTGGCTCTAAGCGGGTTGATCATTCATGCTGGATAGATTATCAAACACCTATGGCAATAGGGTCTGTTAGTAGTCAACTCGAGTTTGTTTGTCACGAGAGTAGATTCACCATTATTGTTCTCGCTGCCTAGAGATAGCTTTATTCAGTATTGCCAAGCGCCTAGTTGGTTTAAGAGTCACGCTGATCCGTGATACTCATTCCTCAGAAACCTATTTTCTTGCCTTGTGTTAAATTCACTCTTAACACTACTGTCTATTGCTTCGCTTTAATTTATTTAATATTGCTGATTGATTTATTTACTTTCATTTTAAGTTCGATCTAGGTTGTTAGACAAACCACACTTTGATTGACTTGAATTAGAATAGTTTGCTGCATTCTGAGTGATAACTATATTTCCAGTTAGATTGAAACCTATTATACAACATCGACACATTAGTGTAATAGGATTTGAAAAACAGAGTAAAATCTTGTTATCAAATTGGCTCTGTTGCCAAATAGGTTTCTGCTAGTTACATTTAGGATTGTTAACTTTCCAAGCTCAAGTTCTTTTTTTTTCTTGTTACTTACTCACCTGTGATACTGTCTTTGGTGTTCTGTTTCAGGTGATTTCAACATTCAGTGAGTCAGCTAGACCCTACTGTCCGAGTTGAGTTCTTGAATTGTATGCAGACACGTTCACAGGGGAGTCATAACCTACTCCAACCTCTTGACACTATTGATCAGCTTCCACGCGAGTTGAGAGCAAAAAAAAACCAACTCGAAAGTGCACCAGAAGATCCAGCTAAAATGGATCCCCCAACAATCTCGAACACAAAGCAACTTCCCCCAGAGAACATCAACCCACCTCCTGTGGATGGACCTCGACAGAGGAGGCCTCGAATAATCGGAGCTGGAGATGCACCAAGCACTCATACCCAGAGACATGGAATCGTGCCTCCAGCTATTCCGAACAACAACTTCGAGATCAAGAGCAGTCTTACCTCCATGATCTAGAACATGAAATTTCATGGACTACCCTCTAAAGAACCTCTTGATCACTTGGACGAGTTCGGGTGCATTTGTGGACTACAAAGGCCCAAACCTCAGAATATTCAATCTAAAGCTTTTGTTCCTAAGCAGCAATATCACCAGAGTTTCCAGCCAGCTTCGATCGTACCTCCTGGGTATGAAGCGCAAGCTCCAACAACTGCTACACAACCACCAGAGGTTATGACATTGCTCCAAGAGATACTGAAAGGATAGAAAGCGTTAGCTTCTAAAATCACACATAAGTTTGTAGAGGTACACTCCAAGATTGATGCTTCTCATAACGATCTCAACTGCAAGTTTGAGACACTGAACACAAGACTCAAGTATGTGGAGAGTCAGCAAGCATTGACTTCTACTGTGAAGACAACCAGGCAACTTCCAGGGAAAGCAATTCCAATCCCAAAGGAGTATCAAGCCAATGCTATTACTTTAAGAAGCAGATGTGAGTTGCTAATTCGAGTGGAGAGTACTAAAGATACTGAGGACAGTAAGGTTCTGGAGGGGGAGAATTCTCTTATCAAGGATCAAGCCAAAAGTTCTACCACAGAAGTTCCACTCGAACCAGAGTCTCGATCTGGATTTGATCCTAAGCCATTGCCTACTGAAAAACTCACGTTTGAAGCTAAGCTCGATACACCAAACCAAGTTGAACCCAAATCCATAGCTTTAGATACTCATCCACCTTCAACTATTCAGGAGAAGAATAAACCTTTTGTCCTACCACCTTACAAACCTCAATTGCCTTTCCCTCTAAGGTTCAAGAAAGATTTGACGGAGAAATATAAAGCCCTTTTTGATAAGCAGATTAAGGATATTGAGGTGAAGATTCCTATCTTAGATGCGTTCATGCTGATACCTCCTTACCAAAAATTTCTGAAAGAAGCGGTTAAGGAGAGAACTCAAGAAGTTGAGAGAATGATAGTGTTGACGCATTAGATTAGTGCTATAATCCAGAGGAAGTTTGTGCCAAATAAGCTTGGTGATCCTGGAACCTTCACAATTCTCTGGTCGCTTGGACTCCTATCATTCAGCAAGTGTCTCTGCGATCTTGGTGCCTCAATCAGCCTTATGCCTCTTTCAGTTGCAACGAGGTTAGGTTTTGTCGACTACAAAACTTGCAAGATCTTGTTAGTTCTAGTAGATAGGTCAGTGAGAATCCCGCATGTCATTTTAGAAGACCTTCCTGTGAAGGTGGGAGGAGTTCAGATACCAATAGACTTCGTTGTTTTTGAAATGGAAGAAGTGCCTAAAGACCCCCTATTGTTTGGAAGACCTTTCTTAGCACAACAGGTGCGTTAATTGATATCAGAAATGGGGTGATAGAGGTGAATCTTGGTCCAGATCTCAGGATGAAATTCAACATTAACGATGCGATTAAGAAACCAACAATTGAGGGTCAGGTATTCTCAATTCAAGAAATAGATGCATTAGCTGATGAGCAGTTAGAAGAATTGGCAGCAGAAGACCAACTACAAGTTACCTTGCCTAAGCCAACCGCTGAGGGGTATTTGAGTGTGGAAGCTGAGTACTATGGGAAGCTACTAGACTCTCACTAGCTAGTCAGAAGTTCAGTGTTGATTGAGGAGTTCGATGAAACACGTCCTGAGGATAAAAAAGTGAGTCTATACTCAAGCGTATCAATACCAGATTCAACCCCTAGACTCAAACTGCAAACACTCGAATGCACTACACATGTAGTCGTTGATGACTGGTCTGAGCTCTAGGCACCCAAAGTGGAATCAAAACCACTTCCTGCAGGGCTAAGGTACACTTTTCTGGGCTCTAATTCTACTTATCCTATGATTGTCAATGATGTTTTGAGTGATGAGGAGTTGAACATGCTGTTGACAGAGCTTAGGCGCTTTAGAAAAGCTATAGGGTACACACTTAAGGACATTAGAGGCATATCTGGAAGTTTTTGCATGCATATGATACACTTAGAAGATGAGTCTTATTTTAGTGTAGAGCCCCAAAGGAGATTGAATGCGAACCTTAAAGAAGTTGTGAAAGAAAATATATTTAAGTTGTTAGACGCTGATGTTATCTATTCAATTTCTGATAGCAAGCGGGTTTCACCTGTGCATTGTGTTCCTAAGAAAAGGGGTATCACTGTAGTTAAAAATGAAAAGGACGAACTAATCCCAAACAGAACCATAACAGGGCATAGGATGTGCATTGACTATAGGAGGTTTAACTTCTCTACTAGGAAATATTACTTCCCTTTGCCATTTATTGATCAGATGGTTGAACGATTATCTAGTAAAAAGTAAAACTGCTTCCTTGACGGGTATAGCAGGTTCTTTCAGATCCCAATACAACCGGATGATCAGGAAAAAACTACTTTTACCTGCCCTTATGGCACTTTTACTTACAAGCGCATGCCATTTGGGTTGTGCAATACTCCTGCTACTTTTCAACGCTGCATGACTTCTTTTTTCTCAGATTTGATCGAGGATGTAGTTGAAGTATTCATGGACGATTTCTCTATCTATGGTTCTTCCTACTCCTCCTGTTTGTTGAATTTTTGCAGGGTGCTTAACAGGTGCGTGAAGATCAACCTTGTGCTCAATTGGGAAAAGTGTCACTTTATGGTTCAAGAAGGGATTGTATTAGGACACAGGGTCTCTGAGAAAGGTATTGAAGTCGACATGGCAAAGATTGAAGTCATGACTCAGGTGCAGCCTCCCAAGGCAGTGAAGGATATTCGTAGTTTTCTGGGACACGCTGGGTTTTACAGAATGTTCATTAAGGATTTTTCCAAGATTGCAAGACCGCTGACGAGCTTGCTGTGTAAGGAGGTCAAGTTCAATTTTGACTCTGAGTGTCTCGAAGCTTTTCTTAAGATCAAAGAAGCGTTGGTCTCTGCCCTAATAGTTCAAGCTCTAGATTGGACCATTCCATTCGAGATCATGTGTGACGCGAGTGATTTTGTTGCTGGAGCAGTCTTGGGTCAGAAGAAGGATAAGAAGTTGAATGTGATATACTACGATAGTAGGACTCTGATAACGCCCAAATCAAGTATGCAACCATAGAAAATGAACTTCTGGCTGTAGTATTCGCATTCGAGAAATTCTGATCGTATCTGGTGGGATTCAAAGTGATTGTTCACACTGACCTTGCTGTATTAAAGTATCTGATGAAGAAAAAGGACACTAAACCAAGATTGCTAAGATGGATACTGCTGCTACAAGAATTCGACATGGAAATAGTGGACAAAACTAGAGTGGAAAATGGAGTAGCAGATCATCTGTCGCGGATGATGATAGAGGACTCGATCCTAGTTGATGATTCAATGCTAGAGGAGCAGCTTATGACTTTCAGCACAAAATAAAATTGTCTCCAAATCAGCAAGAAGTTCGCTGGATCAGCTCTACTTTGGTATGCAGATTTGGTTACCTACTTGGTAGTTGGTGAGGTGTCTAAGTGTCTGGACTCCTATCAGAGGAAGAATTCTTCAGGGATGTTAATCACTACTTCTGGGATGAACCCTATTTATACAAGAAAGGAGCAGACGGTTTATTCAGAAGGTGTATAGCAGAGGAAGAGGTTTAAGGTGTTTTGGAGCACTGTCATGGGTCAGCATACGGTGGACATTTGCCACGTTCAAGACTGTTCAGAAGATTTTGCAATCAGGGTTATGGTGGCCTACTGTGTTCAAGGATACTCAGGATTTCATCTCAAAGTGTTATCCGTGTCAGAGAATGGGTAATATCCGCAAGAGAAACTAAAAATGCCACAGAACCCGATTCTTGAAGTTGAAGTGTTTGACTGTTGGGGAATTGACTTTATGAGACCATTTAACCCACCGTCTGATGGAAATCACTACATCCTTGTTGTAGTGGATTACGTTTCTAAATGGGTTGAAGTTGTAGCTAGTCCCACTAATGACACCAAGGTAGTTATCAGGTTGTTCAAGAGCATCGTTTTCCCCAGGTTTGGAGTACCTCGAGTTGTAATCAGCAATGGAGGCACGTACTTCATCAATAAAGTGTTTGAGAATCTGCTAAAGAAGAATGGAGTTACGAATAAGGTAGCTATGCCTTATCATCCACAAACCAGAGGTCAAGTGGAGGTGTCAAACAAACAGATTAAGGCTATTTTAGCTCGAGTTGTGGGAGTGTCAAAACGAGATTGGACAGTCAAGCTAGATGATGCACTGTGGGCATACATGATAGCTTTCAAAACTCCAATTAGAAAAACTCTATTCCAACTGTTGTATGGAAAATCATGCCATATGCCTGTTGAGATAAAGTACAAAGCGTTGTGGGCTACAAGATTCATAAATTTTAATCTCAAGACCGCTCAGGAGAAAATGCTCATGAACCTGCATCAATTGGAGGAGGATAAACTAAAGGCTTACGAGAACTCAAAAGTGTACAAGGAAAGAACTAAAGCCTTCCATGACAAGAAAATTGCACCAAAGAAGATCACACCTAGTGATCAAGTGTTTCTATTCAACTCAAGGCTTGAGTTGTTTCCTGGAAAGCTAAAGTCAAGATGGTCTGGTCCATTCCGAGTCAAAGAAGTTTTACCTTACAGAGTTGTCACCCTGATTAATAAAGATGATAGTGATTTCACTATAAACGAGCAGTGGGTTAAGCTATACCGAGGTGAAAAGACCATTCCCGAGAGAACCTCTATTTCTCTCGATGAACCAAACCACCTCTGAAGGGTGTGAAATTCAAGCTCAGTGACTTTAAATAAGCGCAATTGGGAGGCAATCCCATGATATCCTTGTGCATAGTTAATTATGATTATTCGTCTTTTAAATCTTTCTTTTTCTATCACTATGATTGTTTTTGTTTTGATACCAGAACTAGGAGCATCAATTCCATGTTAAAAAAAAGAGAGAGACTCGAGTAAATTCGAGTGTGGGGCCAAGGAAAGTAATCTTACCTGCATACCACTCGAATTGTCTCCTTTTTTCCAACATCTTCTGCACTCCACCACGCTCAATACTCACCATCTCTCTTCTTTTATCTTGCTATTGAACTCATCTTCATCTCTCTTGTGGAGGACCAGAAAAATTCTTCAATTCGAGCACTTTTTTTTTCTTTCGAGTCTCATTTGTGTGAATTTTTCTTGTAGATACTCGAAATAGTGTGTTTTTCCTTATACACTAAGTCGAATTCGAGTGTCTTCATCCACGCTACGCCAATTTAGAGTGTCTCCTTCAACACCAAGTTGATTTTGAGTTTCTCTTTCAACACGTAGATGCAATCGAGTATTCCCATCCACGCTAAGCCAAGATCGTGTGTCTCCGTCAACACAAAGTTGAAATTGAGTTCTCTTTCCACGCTATGCTAATTTCGAGTACCACCTGTTCTTTGCTCATAACAAAATCGAGTGTTTCTCCATCTACGCTGGGTTGATTTTGAGCTTCTCCGTCAACGCAAGGTAGATATTGAGTGGTGTTCTTTCTTTGCTCAAGTAGCACCAACACGGTAGACTTTTCCACACGCCGCTGAGCTACACCACCATCTTGAATGCGGTACAAGACTCAAGTTTATACAAAAGACCACGCGCCACCGTCACGCACCCCACGTGCTACCGCCAAAACTCATTCTTGTCCCAGCGCAACAATGATCACACTCAAAACCGTTTCGAGCTCCGCCACTGTTGAACAACTTACATATTGCTCAAAATGTGGAAGTCGGGAGAGGGTTCATCTAGAACAGCTTACTCACCATCCCTATCAGATCTCACTACTTTCACTTTTCTATCTAACTACCTTTCTACCTCATCAATGAAGACCTCTAAGACATCCAATAATTTAGACTTTTCATGCAGTAGATAAGTTTAACCATAACGTAAATAATTGTCAATGAAGGTGAGAAAATATTTTTCACCACTCCAAAATGAAGCATTAAATGGACCACATATATCGGTGCGTATTAACTCAAGAAGTTGAGTACTTCTTGTGGCTGATTTCTTTACTTTGTTTTTGGTTTGCTTTTCTTTAATGCAGTCAATACACATATTTAGGTCACTAAAATCCAATGGAGGAAGTATTTCATCCTTTACCAACCTCATATTTATTTCTTTTGATATATGACCTAATCTTCTATGCCACAAGAAAGCTGAGCTTTCAATCAATGCACTATGTTTTATGCCTTGATTCTCAACATTAAACAAGGATTCAGAAAACTTTATATCAAGATTATACTTATAAAGTGAATCAAACTTTGTACCGCTAGCATAAAAGTACTCATTTTGGTACATAGAGAAAACACCATGTCTAATCTTAAAATTTAAACCTAAATCGTCCAACCTACTTACGGAAACAAGATTTCTAGCACATTCAGGTTTAAAGAGACACCCTTCAAGATCTATATGATATCCAGTATCCAAGATCAACCTATATGTCCCAATGCCTTCAATCCGTGTCTTCATCCGGTTCTCCATGAACAAGTATTGTTCAAGTCCTCTTATGGGCTGGATCAAACTGAATCCCTGCTCAATATGAGAAACATGTGTAGTTGCACCAGAATCTAACCACCAATTATTTTTAGGCACTTCAATAAGGTTCAATTCAGAACAAACATATAAATGTTGCGTACCTTTCTTATCGAACCATGACTTTCTTTTTGGATAGTCTTTCTTGAAGTGTCCCATTTTCTTGCAAAAGAAACACTTCATTTCCTTTTGGATTTGACTTTCGGGTTGCTTCATGAAAGCTTTATCCTTCTTTTTGTCCTTAACACTTGATTTCTTTCTGCTGTTGCTGGCACCTCCATGACCTACGAGAAGAGCAACTTGGCCCTTCATCTTCTTTAATCTCCCCTCCTCTTGAACCACCATAGCCTTTAACTCCTGATAGTTTCATTTATCTTTAATGGTGTTATAGTTCACCTATAATTGGCTAAATTAAAGAGGTAGAGAGTTGATGATGAATTGGACCAAGAAAGGCTCATGAACTTCCATTTCCAAGGCCGTTAACTTTGATGCCAAGTTAGACATGTGCATCACATGGTCATGGATTGGCTGAGACCAGTCAAACTTTTTTGTAGTCATCTCACTCATATGACTTCTTACAATCAACTTGTCCGCCAAACCCAATTGTGAACACTCCTTAATTTTTTTGACGAATTCCCTAGCTTTCTCAGTCTTGGGCATAGATGGCTTGATACTTTCCAGCATTGTCATTCTCATGAGGTTTAGACTCAGCCTGTTAGATTGCTCCCAAGTCTTATAACGAGACTTATCAGCTTCAGAGCTATCAAATGTAATGGCTGAGGGCTCCTCATCAGTGAGTATTGAATGGTCCAAAGACATAACATCCACTGTGAATTGGATCTGTTCGGACCACTCCTCATAGTTCAGCCCATTAAATTTCACGACAGAGTTAGTCGATGCATACATACTAGATGAAACTGCAAGCATTTATACATACTTACTCGTTAGTGCTTTGAGACTTTTATACAGATTCCTAAATTATACTCTAGCTTTAAAAACATGTGTTTAAGCAATATTTGGGCAATACTTAAATACACACACTATAAGTGATGCTAGTTTTATATTTTAATACTTTTATAATTAATCAAATCACACAAATAAATCAAACATATATGTTACCTTTGGGGTAAACATACTATTGAATCTAGTGGAAATGACTACTTCTTTTTGTATTACTAAGAATATAAGCAATGATCCACCTTTGAGTGATCTCTAAGGATATAATTAATAATTTAATTGATCACTAGAACTTTTATGTCATTTTAGTATCTCTTTAATCATGATCAATTAATAATTTTACTTTTACATTTACATTCACATATAATATAACAAGACCATTTTGATGATTAATATGTCATATACAATGTAAACACTAAATCTTAATGAATAATTCTTTTATGTTGTATTGATATTTTATAATACAATTACCCTAATTTATATAATGCAGCAGAAACTTTAATTTATATATAAGCATATAAACAAAATACTTTAATTGTACGATAGAGTAAAACGCATTATATATGTAATTTATACCTCATATTATTTTAGGGATCACTATTATAATCAGTTTCAGTCATAATTGATCAATATTCAATTATTGCGGTATTGTTACAACATGTGTTTTAAATATTATACACACGGAACTTTATTGTAATAACAATAATTGTATTAACTTGAACCGTAATTCAAATTTTTTTTTTGAACAAAAATACTTTTAATTAAAGCAGATTAATGTCTTACAAGTAGATGGCCTTTTGCAAGGCCTCTTTGGCTATTAAATCTGCACATCTATTCATCACCTTCCCCACGTGATTAAAGCCAATTGACTCAAAGTAAGTGGTAGTTGCATCTATATCGCACAGCACTCCATAAATGTCTAGAGGCTTCCTTTTGTTCTTGATTTCTTGGATAAGTTGTAGAGAATCAGAGTACACCATCAGATCTTTTATTCCTTTTTCACATGCGTGATATAACCCCGCCAAGAGAGCTAAAGCTTCAGCCATCAAGGGATTTTTTGTTGCAAGTCGAGAGGCTTCTCCTCTGTCAATCTATGCTTTATGTTTCCTTTTGAACACTCAGCCTAGTCCAGCAGTGCCAAATCTAGGATCCCACGCAGCATCAGTCCATAATTCAAATCTATTTCTTGTAGCTTGGTCAGGTAATTGCTCTATCTCCTGTTTTTGAGTTCTAGAATCAGTCAATTGAGCTTGTTGCCACTCTTTCACCTCCAATATGGCTTTGAAAGCTGATTTTGAGGATGGGATGAGTCCCTTGTCAAAATAAGCTTATTTCTTGCTATGCATATCGCCCATCAGACCCATGGGAGGATTGGACCAAAAGCTAATCCAGATGGTGGTAAACAGATAGAGTTCAAGCGAGTCTTGAGCAATTGCACGAATGATGCATTACTTGGCAAGGATATGGCGGTTTTCAACAGGATCTACTTCCCCACCTCCTGTGCATAGGTACAGTTAAAGAACAAATGTTCCACAGTCTCTGAGGCATCACATCTTGGGCATTTACCTGAGTCTATGATTTGTCTCCGTAGGAGAGCTTCACCTACAGGGAGTGCTTTGTGTAGAGCCTTACAGAGGAGCATGTGCAGCTTTGGTGAACAAGCCAATGACCATACATTCTTAATCCAATTGAAGTTTGGATGTACCAGTCGGTCTGATCTTGGATTTGAAAGTAGATGGTATCCAGATCTGGTGAGTAAGAACCATCTAGGCAAGATAACCATATATATTTGTCCAGAGCTCTATGGTTACTTGGTCGGATTAGCATGATTTCCTTCTCTAGATGTGGAATAGTGTTTCTGATTTTTTCTTTGCTCCATTCTGTTGAGTGTTCCTCAAACAGGTCACTCACTTTCATTGAGGTTTGGTTTTCCTTTGGAGGTCGTGTTGTGATTGGAGCTGAGCTTTTTAGGAGCCAAGGATCATACCAGATTGACGTTGTTTTCCCATTTCTGATAACTTTTCCTAAGTTGTTTTGGAGGAGTTTTTTCTCCGCTAGCACTCCTCTCATGAGATATGAGGCTCGATTCCTTACATTCGAGGAAGGATTTTTGGGGTGAGTACTTTCCTAACAAAACTCTAGCATAAAGGCATGTGGGGTTTTGTAACAGGCGCCAACTCAGTTTTGCTAAGGGAGCTGTGTTGAACTCTTGGATGTTTTGGAACCCTAAACCTTCATTTTTCTTCGTTTTGGTGAGTTTTCCCCAGGAGAGCCAGCACATTTCCTTCTTTTTAGGCGTAGAATCCCACCAGAAGCGGGTCAATGCAGATTGGATTTTGGCTACAAGTCCCACTGGCAGCTTGAAGCAGCTCATCGAGTATGAAGGTATTGCTGTTAGTACAGATTTGAGCATTACTAGCTTTCCTGCTTGTGAGAGTCTCTTAGTAGCCCAACTCGTAGCTTTCTATTAGATTCGATCCACTATTTGCGTGAACAAATCTTTTTTCCTTTGGCCAAATAGCTCTGGCAGTCCCAAGTACTTTCCTTGTCCTCCTTCCTTGTTTATTTCAAGCTATCCTTTTACTTTGTTTCGTTTGGCCAGAGGCATTCTGGAGGCAAAAGTTATAGAGGATTTCTGTTTATTAGTCATTTGGCCAGATGCTTTCTCATAATCTCATAGGATCTATTTTAGAGCTTCACAACTTTTGTCATATGATTTATAGAAGAACATGGTGTTGTCGGCAAACAGGAGGTGGTTAATAGTTGGGCTGCCTTTTGCCACTCTCAATCCAGGTAACGAACCGTCTTCCTCAGCTCTAGAACAAAGCCCTGATAAAAACTCTCCACAAAGAATGAATAAGTACAGTGAGAGGGGATCTCCCTATCTTATTCTTCTTTGTGGTATGACTTGTCCCATTGTTGAGCCATTAATGAGAAAGGAGAAAGTAACTGATTGTACACATATCATAAGCCAGTTGATCCATTTAGGGTGGAAACCAAATTGTTTGAGTATTGCTGCTATAAATGTCCATTCTAACCTATAGTATGCCTTACTCATATCGATTTTAATGACCATACCACACTGTTTCTTTGCTTGAGGGTGCTTTAGGTAGTGTAAGGTTTCGTGAGTTATGAGCATATTGTCTTGAATTGCCCTTCCAGGCACGAAGGTAGACTGTGTTTCTGAAATAATGCTCCCCAATATAGGTTGTAATCTAGCTCTTAGGATCTTCAAGATAATCTTGTACCTGACATTACATAACGCTACTAGTATATAATCCGCCACAGTTCTAGGGCTCTCCTTCTTTGGGATTAATCTGATCTGTGTGTGATTCATTGTTCTTGGCATTTCACCATATTCGAATATATTTTGGACTTCCTTAACGATTTCATGAAGCCAATAAACAGTTACATGTACGCACGGTTACAACAATGTGATTCTTTATTTCCTTTACAAAATAGGTTTTAGTGAAATCAAACGGTTACACCCATGAACATGATCCTTTCATCAATATATTTTATCATCAACAATTTCATGTGCGTATCTATTCGAAAATCTTAAACCAATTACAGGATGATTATGATCACTCGTTTCTGTTCGTAAATTGATATGAGTTCGTGATATTCTCATTAACTTGATCCAGTCATCACCGTTAATAAACAAAACGGTTGTTCATACGATCAAATCATGAATTCTCTTTAAAATTAATTATATTCAACTTTTCTATGTGAACTAAAAAAATTTAGATGACGCTGATACCAAATATAAATTCAATTTTCATGATTTCCATTATGAAATCTGTCCCAAGTCACATTCTAGATTTGTGTTAATTCAACAGATAAACAATTTCTTAATGGAGAAGACATACTAACTTGATCCATTACTTGCCAATATTGTGGATCCAATCTTATAAGATTGACTTATTCTCCCTTAGCCTTTAAACCTTAATAGATCTTTGATGGACAAAGATCTACAACACTTAATCTCCGTCTCTTCTTTTCTATTCGTGAGTTTTTGTTATCTTTTATGGATACAACAATAAGTTTGTCTCTAAAGAAATAAAAACACACATACATATAATGATCAAACTGATTTTGGTTTTATATTAATCCAAAAGTCACGAACCTTCTTTTAGGCATACAACTGCCATTTTTCTTTACATATATATATATATATATATATATGGTTTTTTTTCCGAATATAACTTTCATTAAAACCAAAAGGTTGATTGTACATCTAAGGAGTATGCAACCAAAGATAGGAAAAAAATAAAGTGCAGAAATCCTAACCAAACATCAACTAATAAGGTAACATAGTAAATAAGAGAAAGCTTAGTAAAAACCAGAACATTCTAAAGAAAATCAAATCTAAGACAAGTAGTTTTGATTTGCCGTAGATTGCCAAAAGAGTAGATTCCAGAGATCCTTTAACTTGAACTTTAAGAAGATCGTGGGGCTTTGTTTGGGTAGGTATCCGCAGCGTCTGGGTAGCGCTTCCTTTTAGACTCTTGATTTAGCAAAAACTGAAGCTCAGCTTGCGTACCAGAAGTAGAAGTGGCTAAGTCTAAACCAAAGTGTGTAGAGAGTGGGTCGATCATGTCAAGTGTACCCGCATGATCAACGTTTTGATCATTTGTTGGTGCTTGATTACCTTCCTGGCCGTGTTCTTGCACTTGAGTTTGGAGATTGAGAGCTTGGCCGTGAGGTGTTGGATGAAGAGTTTCCACCTCCATAGCTTGGTGATCCATTTGTGATACAATTGATGAGATTTCTGCGGCAACACGTTTTCCTCTGCATCATACAAGTAATCTTCGGGAGTTGGAGTGTACGAGCATACTATTGTGTCATGCGTCATTTTCTGATAATTTAGGCAAAAGTTGGAGATACCTTCATAATGAAAAAAGACAAAAAGTCTTTCTCCGTTCTGAAAACGTAAAGGCTTAAAAATTTGAGCCTGTCAAACGGATTAATATTGACTTTAACTCTAATTGTGGAGGCTCTTAACATGGATTCTGGTTGTATATCGATTTCCTCTATTTCTCCCAGCTCTCGAGCAATCGGACGAGTGGTCATTGCAGATGCATATTGAAGAAGTAAGTCTTGTATGTGAATCCAAACTGGTACCTGAGAGAAGAAAAACTATGGCTCAATCGGTGCCCATCTTTGTAGGAGAACCAGCCAGCCATTGTAAGTTATTGGTTGTCTCCTGAGAACGGACTTGAGATCAGTTTCGGATGAAAACATAAACTGGACAAAGTCGTGATCAATGATTCGGCCAAACAATCTAGTTTCCATCTTCCAGATTCTTGGAAGGTCTTGAGCCATCTCCACTAAGTTCTGCTCCATGTAGTTTATAGGACGAGCAACTATACTTCTTTTGCTCAGCTCCGTGGAATTACAATAGGCAAAGTTTGGAATGAAAATGTCATTGTCGCGTCTCCCCCCATGTGAAATTGCTCAATCGCCGTCCAAAAATTATCAACCATTGTCGGAGAGTGGATGCGTTTTAGAGCTGCTGGTGTAGTAGATGGTCTGCTAAATCACTCCCTCTGTTAGCTTCTTATAAACTAGGATAATGGTGAGAGACAGCGTCATTCTGTTTAGCCAGCTATACGCATGCTAAGCCCCTTCGAGACGACGCCTCAGTCATCCAATGCATGTGAAGTATTTGTCCCAATGCGCCGCCTAGCAGGATCTTAGAATATCTGTTATACGATATTGTTTTTCCCCTTGTTGTTACTTGCTGATTGGGGCAATGCCAACACTGAACATGTGGCGACGACTGAACTAGATAGCTTAAGTTGTTAAGGTAGGTAATGATTATGCATGGAGCAGCGCGTGTGATAGGGTAATAAGGAGAAGGAGGAGTGAGGATTTGGTTATAAAGTTGGAGAACCGAAGCTGATTACACCAAAAAAGAGTGTAATCATGAGTGTGTTTTCGATGGGCTTAATCATTTATAATAAATGATAATCTAAAAGTGGCCCATTAATGGTCCAAAAACTCAGGGATTTATTTGGGTGAGAGGTATTAAATGAGATAGGTTGTATATTATGCGGTGTATTTACTGGTGATGAGATTGTGGTTTAAAATTTAGTGGGAAATGGTGTGAAGGTAACCAACCTGGTTTTTGTGTTGTGATGTAATCTTGGAATCTGTTTTGTACCACCACACTTCTGGCTATGAGACAGTGCCATGAATTCCTCTGTGATTGTATTGACTGGAACATAATGTCATGCCCTTGCTGGAGTATGCTTTGTATTTGATCCTGCTGGTGTTTATAAGTTGGCCAGTTTCAAGCTCGGGTTATGATCTCTAGGATTTTATTCTCTTCTATCATGATACATGCAGGGAAGAGATGTAGATCTAGTATGCTTTGTAGCAGACGTTGTAATCCCATCAGTTTAACCTGCAGTTTGTTTTCCATACTTTTTATAGTGAAACGTGCATACCAAGCTTCTGTGGTTTCCTTATGTTGAATAATCCATGAACCTCCATGTAAATACGAGTTCCTATTGAGGGTTGTATCCCACCATGCCAAATAGATTTTTTGATTAGATGTTTGTGCTGGCATTGTCGGCTGACTCTGTTTTCCCTTATTTATCAACTCAGTGCACTCTTTCTGCTGTTGGAACCACATGTTTGCTTCTGTTAAGCTGTCATTTAGGTTGTGCAATAAGTTCTGGTTGGCGTTTTCAACAACTATTTTGTTTCATGTTTTCCATATACACCACAGCACCCAAGGAAAGTTATTGCTGATTTCATTTGGTACTCTTGTATCTTCAGTGGTTAATAGTAGGTGAATGAAATTACCTTCCAATGTGTTATTGTTAAAACCTCATGTTGGTTCTGGATAATTGGCTAACCTCCAGATTTGTCTTGCAACATGACAAGTGAAAAGCATATGTTTTATAGTTTCCTCTTCCCGTTGCATATAGGACAAGTAGGGGTTGAGACTATTTTCCTCCGATGTAGTTTTTTTTGCATGGCCAACCCGCCTGATAAAGCCTTCCACATAAATTTTTTTAACTTTGATGGCGCCCTTAGTTTCCATAATCTTGCTTTCAGTCTTGTCTGGTAATGTAGTTGGTCTGGAGGATGTGAAGTGCCAAAAGGATTCATGTTAGTGAGAAACCAATATCCACTCTTAACTGTGTATTCACCAGACGCATTAAAGCTCCATATCTAATCATCCCTATGGTTTAGAGCTGGAG
Organism: Lepidium aucheri; assembly: GCA_900406435.1. NCBI lineage: Eukaryota > Viridiplantae > Streptophyta > Magnoliopsida > Brassicales > Brassicaceae > Lepidium > Lepidium aucheri. Next base: position 27,652 of record OVBA01001154.1, read on the forward strand.
AGATTGAGAGTACCCTTGGGATATCAAATGAGTGTATTGTGTTATGTATTGCTTGTAAATCCTATCCGTCCATGTTTAGTAGATTGCTAACTTTCAAATCGACATTGAAAGAGGTGTTTTTGCTGACTGGGGCACGTGGTTTGGAGTCCATTATCCATGGAGTAGACCATACGAATGTGTCTTGACCATTGCATATCTGTTTGATGAGACCTTTTGTTAATAGTTCTCTGCCTCTAATAATACTTTTCCATCCATAAGAAGGTTTCATATCTATATGAGCTTGCAGTAGGGTTGAGTTCGGGAAGTAAATTGACTTATATGTTCGGGCTAATAGTGATCTTGGTTTGTGCTGTATCCTCCAAGCTTGTTTGGCAAGCAAGGCAACATTGAAGTTGCCAATATCCCTTATACCAAGTCCACCTTGAGATTTTGCCTTTTGGATTTGGCTCCATGCCACCCAAGGTATTTTATTTCTGTCTTTCTCTTTGTTCCACCAGAAGGATCGCATTAGACTGGTAAGTTTCTTGCAGTGAGTTTTTGTTAGTAGGAAACATTGCATGGCATAGATAGGAAGTGCCATAGCTACTGTTTTTAACATTATTTCTTTACCTCCTGCTAAAAAAGATTTTGCAAACCAGGATGAAGTTTTCTGTTCCATACGCTCTGTAATAAATTGTAGCTATTTTGTTTTGGATCATGTAAATGAATCAGGGAGGCCTAAGTATTTGTCCATTCCATCCATTGATGTTATGCCTAAAATCTCTCTGATTTCTTTTTTTTTTCCTTTTTATAATATTCCCAAATTTGATAGCAGACTTTTGGAAGTTTACTACTTGACCTGAAGCTTCAAAATATTCTTCTAGAAACTGTTTGAGAGTTGTTGCTTCTCTAGTTGATGCTTTGCAGAAAAATAAGCTATCATCTGCGTAAAGCAGATGATTGATAGTCGTACCTTCCCTGTGAAACTGTATCCCAGTTAACCTTCTTTGTGTAGCTACAGCATTAATCTTGCCTATCAGAGCCTCAGTGCATAGTATATATATGTATGGTGACACTGGATCTCCCTGTCTAATTCCTCTTTGAGGTTGGATGAATCCATGAGGTTGGCCGTTTACAATCACTGAATATGTAACTGATGTGATACAATTCATTACCAAATGAATCCACCTGCCGCTAAACCCCAATTGATGTAGGACTTGTTTGATGAAACTCCACTCAAGCCTATCATAGGCTTTTGAGATATCTGTTTTGACCAACATGTATGACGCTTTACTTAGTCAATTTGTTTTTATCTCATGTGCTATCATGATATTATCTGTGATTAATTTCCCGGGGGTAAATGCTCCTTGTGAATCTGATATTATCTCTGATAGCATAGGTTGTAATCTTCTTGTTAGTATTTTCGAGATAATCTTGTACAGCAAGGAACATAAGCTGATTGGTCTAAACTCTTTCATTGTTGTTGCCTCTGCATTTTTTGGGATTAAGCTTATATATGTATGGTTCCATTCCTGCGGAATTTGTCCTGTAGCAAAGACTGTTTTGATCTCCTTGTTGATCTGTGGTGAGATAAGTTCCCAATATCTTGTAAAAAAATGCCCTGTCATACCATCTGGCCCCGGGGCACTCTCTTGTTTGATGCTAAAGACTGCAAGCTTGATCTCCTCATCTGTTATTTCTGCCATAAGTTGATTGTTCATGTCTGTTGTGACTTTTGATGTTGTTTGTGTGATAAAGTCCCTCATGTTCTGGTGTTGGTGGGAGGAGAATAGATCTTTAAAATATGTTGCCGCAATATTGCCTTTGGATCCCTCAAGGTAATGCTTTCGTCCATTGTCGTCCTCTAGGTAGGTAATAAAATTGGTTTTCCTCTGTCTATTTACGCTGTTGTGGAAGAAGCTTGAATTGGTGTCTCCTTCCCTTAGCCATTTTTCTTTAGATTTTTGCTTCCAATAGTCCTGTTCTGCATGTGCTTGTTCCACAAGTTCTGACTTAAGTTGGTTGATTAAAGTCATGTTTAGATATCTCTCTGTGAGTTCTTTCTGTAATCTGCTCTGGATGTTATCCATATTCCTTGCCGAATTGGTTTGTTTGTGCTTCTTCCAGAGTTTGATATTTTGTCTTAGTATTTTGAATCTGTTAACTGACTCCATTGCCTGATGCTCCTTCCAACTTTGTGTTAGCATTTCATTAAAGTCCCTGTATTTTGTCCACCTCTTGTCAAAAAAGAACCTTTTGGAGAAGGTGTGGTTCTCAGCTGCAAAAGATATGAATATGGGCCTGTGATCAGAGCCTTTAAAATCCATATAGGTTGATGTCGCTTGTGGAAATAGACATGTTAATCCTGAATTGCTGAAGGCTTTATCCAATCTGGTTTGAATCCATTGATTGTTCCTGTGACCTGCCCATGAGAAGTATGGTCCATTGCTGTTTAGTTCTTCCATATCACATTCTGTGATAAGAGTTTTAAATGGTTGTATTGCCCATGATGGTCTCTGAGGACCTCCTAGTTTCTCTTTATTTGTCCTGATTTCATTGAAATCTCCAAGAAGCATCCATTCTGCACTTCTACTTTGATTGGTACTTCTTAATTGATTCCAGACCTGCCTTCTCATATGTGGTTTTGGGTGTCCATAAACAAAGGATACATAGATATTGTGCCTCCCGATTCTTAGCTGAGTGTCTATAATGTTTCGATTACTATTTAAGATGGTTAGATCCTTTTTATTTTTCCACATTAGAGCTAGTCCTCCACTTAGACCAATTGGTTCTATAGTATAGAGGTTTTCATAACTGAGCCAGTCTTTAACATGAGTACATATTGTGAGGTATTTTTTTTTTCCATTAAGAAGAGATAGTCTGGAAATAAGGCTTTCCTTATTTCCTTTAGCCTTTAAACTGTCAAGATACTCTTCAAACCTTGGCAGTTCCAGTTGATGATGCTCATGATGAAACGGGTGGCTTAAGGAGAGCCACCATACCAGTGTTAGGTTGTTCTGAGTGTTGTTGAGTGGGCTGTGCCAAACCTTCGGAAATTTTACGCTTCTTCCTGTTATCTCTTGGCACCTTAGTATCACTATCAACCACTATCCTTTCTGTGAGTTCATCAACCAGTGGACCAGCTGAGGTAGTTGGTTTTTGTGACCTTTTATGTTGGCTTTTGTATTTTATGAGTGGTGTTTGGTCATCTCCTTGATCATTGTCACTTGTAACTTGGGTGGTGCATCCCTTAGCTTCCATCATTTTATCAGAGTTGTTCTGCACGTTTGAAGGCTGATTAGACTTATTTTTGCTGTCAAAGGATTCTGATGCAGAGTTTCTTAGTGTAGTTTCTTGCTCTGGTGTTCCCTGGTGTACGCTGGATATATGGTAACTTTCCTCCTGGTTAGTGTAAGATTTGAATTTTTTATCCACCTCCCTTATATCCATCTTCTCCACAGATGATTGACCCGTATTTTCTTGGCCATCTGTGTACTCGTTTTCCTTTTGATGTTGTTCAGATGTATGAGTATCCATTGGGTTGCATTCTGGTGATTATGGGGGTGAGGGACTAGCTAGCCAAGGACAATGTCTCTTTTCATGAGTGATTCTGAAACAAAAATGGCATGATTTTTTAATCCTCTCGAATTCAAAGTCAACCTTGATAACCTTTCCGTCGGGTAATCTGTATGTTCTTTGCGGTTTTAATGGACTGTGCAGATCATACACTGTTTTAACTCTGATATATGCATGTAGTGATGTTCTGTTTTCATCATAGTCCACCTCAATAACATCACCATATGTGCTAGCAATAGCTTTGAACAGATCTGTTGTGTGATGTTGAATAGGAATATTTGACATACGGATCCAGATAGGAACCTTAGTGATAATTTGTTCTCCTTGCATGTCTTGTTTAGACATAACTGCCACACCCCAATCCTCAAAAGTCCAGATTCCAAATCTTGTGACCGCATTTAAAGCCTCTTCTGATTGGAATCTAAATTGGAATTGATTTTGCGATATCACTGTTCCAATCACCTTAGCATATGTTCTCCAAATGCGTGGTAATGTGATCATAGCTTTAGCCATGTTTTGTTTTTTGGGATTAAGTAATCTGCCAATTAGGATATGTCTCTGTTCATGTTATTGTAATTACCAGATCGTGGTAAATCTACTGGTTCTTCTTCGAGATTAAGAGAGTCAAAAGCTAATTGGAATGTTTTCTCCATTGTAAGGAAAATTTGGCCAAGTAGTTATTTTGTGATCCTTTGGTAAGAGAGATGATCTTGTTGTGCAAAGACTTGTTTAACGCTGTTGCATGTAACCGATCCTCTATGATCCTTATATATATATATATATATTACATGGAGAAGATTAATATAATATAATTTGGCAAGGGAGAAGGGTTATCAATACACCCAATTCTAATACATTAATCGAAACCGATCCATCATGGTATCGTTTTTTATACTAGAATCATAACTTTAATATGAACTTAAATTTTATAATTAAAGTGAGAAACACATCGGCCAACATAACGGAAAATATTCTAATAAATTATTGCCAATCGTATGTTGCTAAGAGATTTCTTTTATGGTTATGTGATGCATTTTGTTCTTAAATGGTTCAAACACATTTGTAATCCTTAGCTCGTGATTGTCCTTGCTCTTTTTTGTGTTGTGACTTTCCAACATATCAACATTAATATACTTATTTGGACAAAAAAAACCTTATAATAGACCTTATAATATGTATTTCTAGGTATTGCGTATATTTTTATGCATCAATTAATTTATTTTCATAATTAATTTTTGAAAAGCAAAAAGTGAACACTAACGTCTATTATTATACAGAGGACAATATATTACTACGATGAAGCTTTATCAATCTTAAATCCTCGAACATACATGGTCAATCTCAAAAAACGGAATCATTCAGATACGTCTATTTTGAAGCATACGGATACGAAATCTCATCGAGATGTTGTTGATTTGTCGAATCCTATAACATCTACAAAGAATACTTAAAAGATCTTAAGAAAAGAGTGCAAAGAATTACGAGGAGGGTTTATAAAAACTTTTGTAACATTCAACATGTTGATTATAGTTAGATTTGACTCTATTATTTTGAATATTGAAATTGGATCCTCAATTTTTTAGGGATCTCAACTTAATAAGTACAAAATTGCTCAAAGATAAAGGAAAGGCAGCTTATGAAGGTTAAAATGTTGAATAAATCATTCATTTTGGTCTGACTAGTTTAAATGTGAGTATATGTGTTACATGTTTACATCTGCTCTTAATTCACAATTTGATTTCGCTAGAGTAAGTAAACTTATGCATTATGTGATACCGTTTTTAGAGTTGAAACTATCAGACAAAATTCTTGTAGAATCCACAATGTTACTGATTTGGACAGAACATACATCTCTTGTCCCACACAATATAACTCGTGATTCTACATTGATAATGTTTCATATACCTTAATATTGTAGTCAAATAAAACAAATCAAGCAAAAATGCAATGGTTATTCTTAAAAGATTTTACAATATGCTATTCAAGTTTCCTGAGGCCTAGGTTACTAATGTGTTGAATTTGAAGGAGACAATAACACCATCGTTCGAATGCTTCAAGATAATACTATAATACCCTAATTAATGCACTATAGTCATACTATTGACAATTGGAAAACCGAATTTGATAACATTAGGTTTACTCATAAGACTAGGAGTACTAACCAGTGTACTGATTTACTAGCAAAATCCATACTTATCAGTCCTACATTCTGAGATAGGTATGATACTTTTTCTGGATTTCTTATAACATTTGTAAACCAAGACTTTGTTAATGTTTAATAAAATAAATTTGACGGTAAAAAAATTTTTTTTACAATATAAAAACCAATCAGTATACTGTTATATATCGTCAGGATGAATTGGTTGAGTTGGTTGAGTGCCCCTCCCCTCAATCGCAGTAGTTGGGATCAATTCCCAGAACATTTTAGTGGGAGCAAAATAGCCTTATGTAAAGTGTTCATATGGCCCACAAGGTGTGACTTGTACAAAAAAATACGGTTACATATCATAAATAGATGATCACCCGTGCGTAGCACAGGATAAAATTATGTTTTCTTTGGGTTTCTCTTATTTGGTGAACATAATTTTTTTTTTGGTATATATATATATATATATTGGTGAGCATGTTTTTTTTTGTTGATATATATATACATATCTAACAAAATTATGTTTTTTGTATATATATACATATGGATTATCAATATTAGATTTTGTTTTTTATATGTAAATTAGTATTATGTGTATTGAAATATATATATATATATATTCTTCATATATGTGTGTTTTAAGTATACATATTTTGACATACGTTTTTTGTTAGTATAAAGGGACATACATATAAGATAAGATTACTAATAGTTTTAATTAATTATTAAACTTAATAAATTCGTTACTTTTATAAATTTTGGAATTTCAATAAATAAAATTTGGGCCGAAATCGTTAAGACATTGGCATATGGGCTTAATTGTTTATGGGTTTAATAAAATGAAGCCAATTATAAAATTTGCATTATTTATAAGGAATATAAGAATTTAATCAGAGCATCCTACTTATGGAATAGAGCAAAACATTATAATGATTATAATGATTATAACAATGGTATATAATAATTATATCACAATTAATATATTGATGAATCGTATAAATCAATCATAATATATCTTTCCTAAAATAATATTATATGATATTACTTTAGATTAACAATACAAATTAAATTTCGAAATTTTGAATTTATTTATTAGGAATTATATGAATTCAATCATAGTATTGTAGTTATAGAAAAAATCGGATTAATATATTAAATATCGAGATCACAAATTAAATACGTACAATTATTTTTAATTAGTATATAATATAATTATATAAATTAAATTAGAGTATTATCAATTTGATTAATCACCGGTACAAATTTACTATAAACGTTGATATTTGATTACGATTATAATTTTCAATAATCTTTGCCAACATTTATCTATATCCGAAAATTTCATAAAAAATAATAATAACTATGGTAATTTATAAAATATGCATTAACTATAAGGAATATAAGAATTTAATCAGGCCATCCTACTTATGGAATAGAGCAAAACATTATATTCATTGATTTATCAAAATGATTCTACTTTCCTTTAAAAATGATATATAATGATTATATCACAATTAATATATTGATTAATCGTATAAATCACTCATGATATATCTTTCCTAAAATAATATTATATGATATTACATTAGATTAAAAATACAAATTGAATTTCGAAATTTGTCTACACATATATTAGGAATTACATGAATTCAATCATAGTACTGTATTTATAGAAAAAAATTGGATTAATATATTAAATATCGAGATTACAAATTAATTGCGTACAATTATTTTTAATTAGTATATAGTGTAATTATATAAATTAAATCAAAGTATTATCAATTAGATTAATCACCGGTACAAATTTACTATAAACGTTGATATTTGATTACGATCATAATATTCAATAATCTTTGCCATTAATATGTTATTATATATACATAATCAATCACAAATCAATTTTAAGTCTAAACATTTCCGTAATTAAAACGTAATATAAGTTTATATAAGTTTAATATTATATTACGAACTTGAATATATATATATATATATATAATAGCATCAGTATGCAAGTTAAATTATTTGAACTTGATTACATGTGTATTGAAATTATTAATTATATTAAATAATTAAAATCAACAAAAATAAATGAAATACATAATTATTATTTGGAAAACAAAAAAAAATTGATTTAGTTCTCGACAAACTATTTGTTGAATGAAAAACTATTACTAAAAAGACGAAACACTTCACACTCTCAGAAACAAACATTACATACCATAGAAGTTTTAATGTCCACATCTTCTCCAAAAGTATGTCTCAACGTGATGTAATGTTTCTTCTTTAGATTTTTCCCACAACATGATCCTTGGTTTTTCGCATATGATATCATCAACTTATAGAAAATAAAAAGATCATGGGAATGAAGATATCTCGTCAAACGATTAAAATAGTTATCAAGTTTTTTAGCGCCATTGACAATGTAGGTTTGACGAACGTAGACAGTAGAACATCAGCTTCTTCCTTTTTTCCTTCATCTTCTTCGATGCACGTAAGAATGATACCCAAAATATATTTTGCATCATCGAATTCTTTATTTGAAGAATCTTGTAGCAGTTCCAGTCCTTTTTCTTCACGATTAAAATAAAAGTAAAAATATATTCCAATTCTGTAAAGAGCTTCACGATTACCAATTTGACGTAATTCTTCAAGTTTTTGATAGAATTGAACAGGGTAGTGGAAGTTGGGATCAAAGTTTATCTCTTTTAATATAAGACGACTCAAGACTATAGGACTGTCACAAATGACTCAAAATAGTTTGCTAACCAATCTAAGATTAAGAAAATCATACATAGAAGATGAACCACAAAAATATACTATTAGAAGCAAAATATCAAAGGGTAAATCGATTAAAGGGAAATACATCTCAACCAAAGGTGTATTAGACCTAGAAAAAAAATACTAACGAAGAGGTTATCTAGACTCACGTATTTATAATGAAAAACTACTTACCAATATTACATCATATGTTAATATCACTAAATTGTATAATTACCTTATGTGATATCGGAATTAAATTCCAAAATTTACTTCTGAGTAATTTCGTATGATACACTCATTAAATAATGAATAATTTTGAAATTATAGAAATAATTATGGCGATACACCCATTAACTAATGAATAATTTTGGAATTAATTATAGGTTTAATTTTGGTGATAATGTTTATGCTTATATATTTTTTGTCTTTAATATAAGCATAAACATAGTAATTTTTAAAATTCTATTAATTATAAGAATAATAAGAAGGAAAGAAAAATATGGTAATTTTGGAATAAATCGGATCAATATCTTGCTTGGTTGCTCCAAAAATATTATTTTTTCCGTAAACAATGATATTTTATCTCTCAAAATAATCCAATTTTTAAAATTTGTATCCGAAATTTTCGTCATAATATTCTCAAATTTGTGATCATAATATTCGTCATTAATACAGAATCAACCTAATTTAATACAGAATCAAACTAATGAATATTTTTAGAATTATAGGAATAATTTCGGCAATACACTCAATAACTAATGAATAATTTTGGATACAAATTTATTATCATAATATTCGGACAAAATATCACGAAATTGTATAATTTCCTTATGTGATATCGGAATTAAATTCCTAAATTTACTTCTGAATAATTTCGTATGATATACTTATTAACTAATAAATAATTACAAAATTATAGAAATAATTATGGCGATACACTCATTAACTAATGAATAATTTTGGAATTAATTATAGGCTTAATTTCGGTAATAATGTTTATGCTTATATATTTTTTCGTCTTTAATATAAGCATAAACATGAAAATTTTTAAAATTCCATTAATTATAAGAATAATAAGAAGGAAAGAAAAATATGGTAATTTTGAGATAGTTTGGATCAATATTTTGCTTGGTTGAACCGAAAATAAAATTCTTTCCTTTATCGAAAACATTATTCTTTCTATTTTAACAATACAAATAAATTATAAATATTGTATTGATTGATTAAATCGAAAATATTATTTTTTTGTAAGCGATGATCTCTCGGAATAATCTAATTTTTAAAATATATTCCAAAAATTTAGTCATAATATTCCAAAATTTGTGATCATAATATTCATCGTTAATACATAATCAACCTAAATTAATACAATATCAAACTAATGAATAATTTAGGAATTATAGAAGTAATTTTGACAATACACTCAATAACTAATGAATAATTTCAGAATTAATTATAGGAATAATTTCAGTACTTATACCTATTCATTACCATTTTTCAGAAATTAAATTTATATATAATGTTAAATTACTTATTATATTTAAGATATAATTCAGAAAAAACTTAACTTAAGATATAATAGTAATAATATATAAAAAGATTAATCAAAATGTGGAATACTTTATAGAATTTTGTAATGAAGTTGTTTTAAAATAAAAAAATCTCCAAGATTAAAATACTAAAAATAACCATAAATTTAAAACTTATTGTGCATAAGAGAAAATAAATCACTTAAAAATTGAGACATCAAAAAAATTGAAATCTTCATGGTTTTCTTATCTTAATCTTCTTGAGTTTTAAGGTTTTTGTTGTGCTGGCCAAATCATTAAGATCATCATCAAACAGTGCAAGGTCCTCCCTTCTCTTTGAGTGTGGTGTATCATAATCTTCCCTACTCGAATCAGCACTTGCTTCTTCAGTACAAATCATGGAATGTACCTAGTATTTATCAAATATTTATAGTAACAAAATTTTTAAAGAATATAATATCAATTATTGAGTTTTTGAGAGTTGTTTACAAACTTACATGAGAAGAATTTGTCTTATTGAGCTCCTTTAATAGTTCAACCTTATTCACCAACTCATTAATTTTGAAAGTATGATCATTATATTTTGAAATATGTTTCTTCTCAAAACCAACAATAAATACAAAACTTTTTCTAATCAAATTGGTAACCGCGGATGGAATATTTTCAGAGCTCTCAATCTAAAAAATAATTATATAATTATAAAAACCATATAAGTAATGCTTAAATAATTTAAAAATATTTGAAAGACAAATATCTCTCCACTTGTTTCGTCTAATTCAGCAGCTGAACGATTAATGATTTGTTGAGCAATGTAATCAAACATTAAAAATCTAGCTTCCCCAGAATCATCTCCGACTTTTACGAAAATATAATATATATATATATAATATTTTACAAAATAAAAATTGAAATATGGAAGACTATATACTAAAACTTATTTGGTGAAGAAAAATTAAATGGGAATTACTCTTGTTACCATATGGAAAATTTTCTACTAATTATTACATAGATATATTTAATTATTCTTAAACGATATATTCTTTTATATATATAATGTCCAAACCAATTATATGTATATATATATGCTTAAATTTATATTATTAAAATATAATATCCGAACGAATTATATGTATATATATGCTTAAATTTATATTATTAAAATTTATAATGCAAATATTTGTTTGCTACACTAAACAACCAATTATATTTTTTACAATTTATTATAACTATAAAATATATTTTCGACCATTAACATATTTTGTAAATATATTGTAAATTATAATATTGGTTAGTATAAAAAATATATAGAAAGAACACAAAATCTTACTTGGTACCACATCGTTAACATTTGTTTTACACTATGCACAATACCAGATTCATTTTTCCAAAACATCAACTCCATCATCATCATCATCTCATTCATAACAATCAACAGGGAATACCTTTTTATTGCAAGTTTTGCAACTCAAATAGTACCATCCATAATTATAGTCAGTGTCAAGTATAGACATCATTGTAACATATAATCCAATCTATATTAAAAGAAAAAATGTGTTAATAATAACATAAATAAAAATTGAAAATATATTTACGAATTTAATTTTTATTAGGGAAATGAAAGAAATACAGTAATGGTTTGTTTAAGTTCTTGAATAGGCTTTTTAGGAAATTGTCTGAAAAAATCTTCAGAAACACATGCAGATAGATTCCTATCAACGATAATTGTTTCAGGAATAATTAATGGTAGATCATCAACACGAAGGCTAAAATAAGAAGAATGATTATTTGTTAAAAGACATAAAATAAGGAAACGTTTTTTATTATTTAGTAAAAAAACTTACTTTGCTCGTAGTGCCAACACTTCAGGGATTGTGTCATTATCAATCCAGATTCGAGTATATTCTAAAGCATTATAAATTGATATTGTGTCTGAAATATTTAATTGTATCAAAATTATATTAACACTAATAAAATCTTCTAATTAAATATAAAATTATTAAAGAAACCATAAATTAATATTACCTCTAACTATTTTGATTTTTGCAAACTAAATAACAATAATTGTTCTTTTATTATACCCGGATGACACTTTCTCTTGTAAAGACTCAGCATAATTTTCCAAAAGAACACACGAAATTAGGACATCCCTACATATAACTATGTTAATAATAATAAAATAGTTTTTTTATAACATAATTTGAGTTCAAATGATAAATACATACTCTACATTACGAAGATCAATATTTAGTCTTTTGGTTTTTTTCCATTAGAATTAGTGACAATCATTGGATGAACATGTTCCAAATGTCCTATTACATCTGCATAAATATATTAAATATTACATAATATTTTAAACATAATTAGTAAAGTTTAAATTATAATTTAACCAATAAGAAAAAATTAAAACGTAAAATTTAAAATAATACCAATTAGGTAATCGTTGTCAAGTTTCCTGGCAAGCAATTCATTATAATCAATGAATCGTAAGCCAAGTAAATTATCTGACAAAGGATCAGTGGCACGTACAGAAGTAGTGTAGACAAAATACACGTTGAACTTGTGAGTAGTGGTCTTGAAAGTACTGGTAGATGGACTTACTATGAAGTTACTGATTATCTTAGTATTTCTCTCTTTTAGTAAATGCTCAAATTTACCAATAAATTCTTTTTTGATAGTCCCATGTATTGACGATACACTCATTAACTAATGAATATTTTCGGAATTATAGGAATAATTTCGGTAATACACTCATTAACTAATGATTTTATTGCCAAAATTAATGTATAATTTCGAAATTTATATATGGAATAATTCCGGTAATAATGTTTATGCTTATATATATTTTTGGCTTTAATATAAGCATAAACATGGTAATTTTTACAATTTCATTAATTATAGGAATTATAAGAAGGAAAGAAGAATATGATAATTTTAGAATAGATCGGATCAATGTTTTGCTTGATTGCTTCGAAAATATTATTATTCCGTAAACGATGATATTTCTCTCTCGGAATATTCTAATTTTTAAAATGTGTATCCGAAATTTTAGTCATAATATTTTAAAATTTTTGATTATAATATTCGTCATTGATACAGAATCAACATAAATTAATACATAATCAAACTAATGAATATTTTTGGAATTATAGGAATAATTTCGGCAAAAACTCATCAAATAAGGAATAATTTTGAAATTCATTCTAAGAATAATTTCGGTAATAATGTTTATGCTTATATATATTTTTGTCTTTAATATAAGCGTAAACATGGTAATTTTTACAATTCCATTAATTATAGGAATAATTAGAAGCAAAGAAGAATATCATAATTTTAGAATAGATCGGATCAATATCTTGCTTGATTGCTCCCAAAATATTATTGTTTTCGTAAACGATGATATTTCTCTCTTGGAATAATCAAATTTTTAAAACTTGTATCCAAAATTTTAGTGATAATTATCCAAAATTTATGATCATAATATTTGTCATTAATATAGAATCAACTAAATTAATACAAAATCAAACTAATGAATATTTTCGGAATTATAGGAATAATTTCGGCAATACGCTCATGAACTAATGAATAATTTTGGATACAAATTTATTATCATAATATTCGGACAAAATATTCCAACATTTATGATCATAATATTCGTCATTAATATAGTTACAACACATATTAATAGAGAATCAATTTTGAATTTCTCCAAAATACCCTAAAGAAAATCGGAAAAAAAATGATATTTCAAGTAATTAACTAATATTTTCAATAGTAATTCTAAAAATTGCTATCTTTTTATTATATAAAAAATTAATAAGTTTTTGTAAAATAAAAGTGGGACCAAATAGCCAAGCTATTGGCCTAGACACTCAATGTTCAACTCTTTAATGGGCCGTAGGTGGGCCTCGTCAAATTGATTTGACCTTTTGACAAAATAATAAACATTTGAAAAACAGCACGTGACACGCGCCGCGCACGTAGCGGTGAAGATTGCATTTCCTCCAACAATAAAGCAAACCCTCACTCTTCCTCGAATCACCTTAAGCCACGTCATAGCCCCTGACAGAAGTTAAAAAGACAAAAATATCCAAAAATATCAAACGTTTTTACACGTCAAACCCCAAATCTGAGTCAAAATTAGAATCTCACCGTTCCTTTTGCTGCATCTTCCCTCTCATTCTTCATTCCTCGAAACTCTGAATACGTTTTTTTGGAAGACATTATAGAAGAATGTGTGGAATCTTCGCTTATCTGAATTTTCATGCTAACAAAGAGAGACGATACATTCTCGAGGTTCTCTTCAATGGCCTTCGTCGTCTTGAATACAGAGGCTATGATTCTGCTGGAATTGCCATCGATGATTCCCTCTCTCGCCACCTCAACATCTCTTCCCCAAACTCTTCTCTTCCACTGGTGTTTCGTCAAGCAGGGAACATTGAATCACTCGTCAATTCTGTTAACGAAGGTCACTTTCTCTCTCTCTGGATCTCTGATTTGAAATCCACTCGATGCCTTCTCTTTTGTGATCATTTTGTGTTTCTTCAATTGCAGAGATTACGAATACAGATTTGAACTTAGACGAAGTTTTCTATCTTCATGCTGGAATTGCACATACCAGGTGGGCTACTCATGGTGAACCAGCTCCAAGGAACAGTCATCCTCAATCTTCTGGTCCTGGAGATGATTTTTTGGTGGTTCACAATGGCGTTATTACTAACTATGAGGTTTTTTTACTGATTTTCTTCTATGTTTAGAAAAGTTATTTAAGGACAAATAAGAAAAATCTCATTTTGCTTTGTTTGCATTGGTCTTACATAAGGTACTGAAAGAAACTTTAGTCAGGCATGGATTTACTTTTGAATCGGATACAGATACTGAAGTCATTCCTAAGCTTGCTAAATTTGTTTATGATAAAGCTAATGAAGAAGGTATTGCTGATGTATCCATACTTATTTATGAATTTTGTTAGTAGTAGGTTCAGTGAGATGATTAAAGTGATATTTGTGCTTTGTAGGTGAACAGACCGTTACATTTTGTGAAGTTGTCTTCGAAGTGATGAGGCATCTTGAGGGAGCTTATGCTCTTATATTCAAAAGCTGGCATTATCCGAACGAGTTAATTGCGTGCAAGCTTGGCAGCCCATTGCTTTTAGGTGTTAAAGTAAGTAATTCTCTTTTTTCACTAGAGTCAAGAGGCTGTTTCATTCTACTTGATTGGAATGTAGCTTAACAGTTTTATCATTTTTCTCTGTATCAAATACTTACGGAAGTAAGTGTTGCTTGTTGTAGAAAGGAATAGTGGCAGAGTTGCTTCCCATCGCATGTTTTTATTTTTTTTGTAATCATTGGAGGTTCTAAACTGGATTACGATTTTTGAACAATGCTAGCTTTGTTGTTTTCGCTCCAACTTTCAATTACAGTATTGAAATGTTTCCGGTTGTAAGCAACTGCAGTATACCTCACTTTCCATGCTTTCGTAGGAGCTAGATGAAGACAAGAGCAATAGTCATGTTTTCCAGGATGCCTACTTTTTTTCAAAGAATGACCATCCCAAGGAATTTTTCCTATCGAGTGATCCGCATGCTCTTGTTGAGCATACAAAGAAAGTTTTGGAAATTGAAGATGGCGAAGTTGTTAACCTCAAGGTATTACAATCATTCAGAGTGGATTCATTCCCTACTAAATGTGTGCACGATTGTTGGATTCTAGCATATGTTTAACGAATTTGATTGACTGGTCACTGTGAATACGTGCAGCATTCACGAGTAGCTACTGAAACATGTAATTTTATTACAGATATTCATATGCTATTAATTTTTTGTCCAGTTTCGAGGAAGAATTGGTTTTAAAGAGATACGGAGTCTTTCACTTAATACAGATCTATTAGACATGTGCTTACAATCCACTTGTATTAACAGGATGGAGGCGTGACAATACTTAAGTTTGAAAACGAAAGGGGAAGGTGTAATGGAGTATCTAGACCTGCTGCAGTGGAACGTGCCTTATCTGTTCTACAGATGGAGGTGGAGCAAATAAACAAGGGAAAATATGATCATTACATGCAAAAAGAAATCCATGAGCAGCCAGAATCTTTAACAACTACAATGAGAGGCCGGCTTATTCGCGGTGGTTCACGCAAAACTAAAACAGTCCTCTTAGGTGGGTTGAAAGATCACCTAAAGACCATAAGACGCAGCCGGCGTATAGTCTTTATTGGATGTGGAACAAGTTACAATGCCGCTCTTGCATCAAGACCTATCCTTGAAGAACTCTCTGGTAATTGCTACTAAAACCATGTGTTGTCATGATTTCGAAATGATTCTGCTAACTTAGATCTTTCCATAGGTATACCAGTCAGCATGGAGATTGCCAGTGATCTGTGGGACCGGCAAGGTCCAATATACAGAGAAGATACTGCTGTGTTTGTGAGTCAGTCTGGTGAAACTGCAGATACATTACTTGCTTTGGACTATGCTTTAGAAAACGGTGCATTGTGTGTTGGCATAACTAACACAGTTGGGAGCTCGATAGCTAGAAAGACACATTGCGGTGTCCATATAAACGCAGGCGCAGAGATTGGTGTGGCAAGTACAAAGGTAATTATCATGAATCCGTGCATATACATATTTATCTTTCTTGATTTGGATGTTAACGACTGGTGATCCCCCCTCCCCCAAACACTATCAGGCATACACAAGTCAGATTGTAGTGATGGTTATGCTAGCGCTAGCCATTGGAAGTGACACAATCTCCAGTCAAACCAGACAGGAGGCTATAATCGATGGGCTACTTGATTTGCCGAGTAAGTCGGATTAAATTAGAAGAAAGGTGCTTCTTAAAACTGTTTTGAGCAACTGGAACTAACTGTGTGGATATATTATTAATCACTGCAGATAAGGTTAGGGAAGTGCTAAAGCTAGACCAGGAAATGAAAGATCTTGCACAACTATTGATAGACGAGCAGTCACTGCTTGTGTTTGGCAGAGGATACAACTACGCAACAGCCTTAGAAGGAGCATTGAAAGTAAAAGAAGTATCACTTATGCACAGTGAAGGAATACTTGCAGGAGAAATGAAACATGGGCCTTTAGCTTTGGTTGATGAGAATCTCCCAATAGCTGTGATAGCCACTCGAGACGCTTGTTTCAGCAAGCAACAATCTGTGATTCAGCAACTTCACGCACGAAAAGGGAGATTAATAGTAATGTGTTCAAAAGGTGATGCTGCATCAGTCAGCTCAAGTGGAACTTGTCGAACAATCGAAGTTCCTCAAGTGGAAGACTGTTTACAACCCGTTATTAATATCGTGCCATTACAGGTAAAGATCTAATGACATCTTTACGTCAATCTAAACTTGTTATGATTTTGTTTAGTTTCTGACACGTAATTGTGTTTTGTTTTTTTGGGGCAGTTATTGGCTTATCACCTGACTGTTCTGAGGGGTCACAACGTTGATCAGCCAAGGAATCTTGCCAAGAGTGTGACTACTCAGTAGAGTGACTCTAGTACGTATGTATATAGTTTGCTATGTGCCCTGTCGAGATTTTGTTAACCCACGCTTTTGAGTTTGTAAACCCAATACAATCTAATTTTTAAA
This sequence comes from Lepidium aucheri, assembly GCA_900406435.1. Classification (NCBI taxonomy): domain Eukaryota; kingdom Viridiplantae; phylum Streptophyta; class Magnoliopsida; order Brassicales; family Brassicaceae; genus Lepidium; species Lepidium aucheri. The sequence continues at coordinate 45,238 of OVBA01001154.1, forward strand.
TTTATTTTATTCTCTCTTATTCACAGAGTGATTTTGTCAATATTCACCCACATTGTCGTGTAATCTGAATTAGATCTTTCCAATCTAGATATTAAGGTTAAGAGTACCAAAAAGCCAAAGTCTTTGTCTTGCTCACGACTTTTATTGAGAACAGTTGGGTTTAGGGTGCTTGACATGAACATCTTAAGCTCAACCCATAGAGACTAGAATTGTCCAAAGTGTTTGGTGAATTCTATGTCTTTTTAGCTGTGGTTGTTAAGAGTCTTCTTCACTTCAAAGATCTGGCTCAAGTTGAAAACGTTTCCATAAATGGTTTTGAAAGTCTCCCAATAAGCTGCTTTGTGATTTCACAATAGGAGTAAACCTCAAGATGCTTCTAGAGAGTTTTGGATGATGGTAAGGATGGTTTGATCTGTTTGAAACTATGGTATGTCTTCATCTGTCGCAGCCTTCGTTCCATTACCTTCTCTTGTCATGCTTGGAGGTTATATGTCTTGATATGGCTCTAAAGCCTACGACTACAAAGGACAATACTTGTGGTCCTTGACCATAGTAGATAGTTTTTGTGCTTGAGTAAAGTTTTATATTTATTAATATTACTAGTATTATATTGCCTACAAGTGAGATATGTTTATGGACATTAATAACACGAGCTTTTCCTACCCATTTCAATCAAGTTAGTACTTGTTGGTTGTTATGAATTTTGTTCTATTATATAAAACTTACTAGTATAATAGTATAACAGAATAATATTCTATCTGCTTCAGTGGAACGTTCCTTATATGTTCTATATATGGAGGTGGAGCAAATAAACAAGAGAAAACATGATCATTATATGCAAAAAAGAAATCCATGGCCAGCCGGAATCTTTGGCAGATACAATGAGAGGCCGGCTTATTCGCGGTGGTTCACGCAAATCGAATACAGTCCTCTTAGGTGGTTTGAAAGATCACCTAAAGACCATAAGAAGCAGTAGGCGTATAGTCTTTGTTGGATGTGGAACAAGTTACAATGCTGTTCTTGCATCAAGAGCTATCCTTGAAGAACTCTCTGGTAATTGCTACTAAAACCATGTGTTCTATCAGGCACACACACAAAGAACTCTCAGGATGCTTAAAAACTGGTACTGTTCCCCAAACACTATCAGGCACACCCAAGTCAGATTGTGGTGATGGGTTATGCTAGCATTAGCCATTGGAAGTGACACAATCTCCAGCCAAACTAAACAGGAAACTATAATCGATGGTGTCGAATATTGAGACTGATTTTGTCTGTGGGCTGAGATCCAAGCCCACCAAGTTTATGATTAGCTTGGTGAGTTAGGCCAAATGGGCCATTATTATTTTCTGTTTGGGCCGAGGCTATTAACATGCCCATATATTTGTTGTAACTGAATCTAGACTATAAAAGAGTCTAGATTCATCTTCTTCGGAATACAGAGTAATCGCCATTGTTGAGCTGAGAGAGAGTGAAAACCTGTAACACAAGAGAAAACAGTTAGTGAATTAGTGGATTCCGGATATTGAATCCGAACAGAGATGTACTCACTATTCTAGTGAGGAACTCTATAATTCCTTGTGTTTTTTCATAGTTCTTCGTTACCTTTCTCTGCAAGAAACAAATGATAAAAGAATCGGTTGAATCTTCGATCATAGCTGAGCTGCAACAACAAGTGGTATCAGAGCATTCAGGTTCAGTTGATCGGAAGATTCTTGAGAAGATCTGAAGAACGATAAGCTCGGATAATCTAGGATTCAAGAAGAGGAGAGAAGAAAGTTACTGCGTAGGATACGATCTCAAGAAAGCATCTTCTAAACTCGGAGATTTGAGAAGAAATTCAGAAACTCGAGCAAGTATCGATTCCTCGCAAGACAACATAAGAAGGTGTTAACTTCAGATTCAAGATAAGATCAGAATCGGTGCTACAAACTTCGAAAGCATTGAAATAACTCATCATACATCATCAAGATTCACTTCTTCAAGGTTTGCATTCACGATTCCAAGTTTCACAATTGATAATTCTACAGGTTATCGATTAGTCATTTTTAAAGGATCAGAATGGAGGTAACTTCAGGAAAGTTTGAAGTTGAGAAATTTGATGGAAATGGTGACTTTGGGTTATGGAAATATAGAATGCTTGGTCAGTTTGAGATTCATGGATTGTTAACAGTTCTAGAAAATGATCATGAAGTAGAGTGGGTTGCTGAAGAAGTTTCAGTAACAGACAAAGACACAGGAAAAGAGATCAAGGTGGGAAAAACACTCCCTAAAGATCCACTGTGGGAATTAAAAGATAAAAGAGCTAGGAGCTTGCTTGGACAATGTCTTTCGAATTCAGTTTTCAGGAAAGTGATGCATGAACCAACGACATACAAGCAATGGAAAGCACTTGAACGAGATTACCAAACAAAGACTAAAGCAAACAGGGTATATTTGAAAAGACAATTTTCATTATACAGAATGGATGAAGATAAGTCGATAGAAGAAAATCTGGATATACTCCTAAAGTTGATTGGTGATCTAGAGAGTTTAAAAGTGACAATCCAGGATGAGGATCAAGCTATAGCACTACTCAATAGCCTTCCACCACAATATGATCCTCTAGTACACACACTACAGTTTGGAAATGCAAAGGATACACTTACAATGGATGACGTAATAACAGGAGCTTATGGAATGGAATCAAACCTAAAGCAGAAAGGTCTGTTGCACACGAAAAAGAATGTGACAGAAGGGTTAACAGCTGAAGTGAGTGGTAGATCAGAGAAAAGAAATACCAAAAACTCAAGAAGAAACAGGAGTAGATCAAAGAGTAAAGGAAGATCAAAGTCTAGACCTAGACATAATGATGAGACTAGACCATGTTGGACTTGTGGTGATACAAACCATTGGAAAAGGGATTGTCCACAACGTAAGAAAGGAAAAACTACTGATTCAGCAAATGTGACCATCATAGACACAAAGGAGTCAGCTTACACTGCTAGTCTCATATCAACTTCAGAAGAATGGGTCATGGATTCTGGTTGCACCTTCCACATAACTC
>OVBA01001155.1:0-48269 GCA_900406435.1 Lepidium aucheri
AAATTATAATTTTGCTACCCATGTGAGTTAGTTTTGGAATAAAAAATGAAATAGGTATATTTTTGTATTCAAAATCAATTTTTAGGTTACTTTTGATATTTACCCATATTTTAAAGGTTGTGTAGATGAAATTAATTATTTTATATTTGTTATATTGATTTTTTTCTTTTTTGGTTATCACATTGACATTTGTAGACCAACAAACCCAATTGGAGCAAGATTGATATTCCCTTTACAGCTCTTGTTTTCTCTATTCTACTTATAAACCATAAACTGCAAGGATAAGATTTGACAATTCAGATAGTTAATAAACCTTGTTTTGCAAAACAGCACTGCTCAAGTTCTTCAGCCAAATCCAATAACTGTTTTAAGTCTGAGAAACCAGATATAAATTTACAGACCACCCACAAAAGAAAAGAGATTTCCTCCACCCAACTATTTGGAACCAAAACCAATTGCTATATGTAATGTCACAAAAAAACCTTTCTATACTTCTGTAGCTTCATTAATGAGGATGACGCCATTTAGCTCTGCGATGGCCAATGATTGGATCATGGTTAGACCTGTATCTCTTCTTCACCTTAGGACTGCTCGACAGAGAAAAGATGCAATTTTGTACTTACTTTCTGATTCAACAGATTATAGTTTATTTAGTGAAATTTCAGACTATTCTTGAGAGATGATCAAAGCTTACTTGGAAACAGCAGAAAGCAATTTGATGATGAATATAAGAGGAAAGCCAATTAAAATTGTGACCTGTTGAAATTTAAAACTAAAGTGACTAAGTTAGGATTTGTAAACTCTTTAGAAGGATTGCCAGAAATTTGTTGGAAACACAAGTACATGGTAGCAACTGGTTTCGTGACCTCATTCTTCTTCAGCATTTCTTGAGCCTCGGTTTCGACAGAATGAAGCTTATTAAAGAGTTACTGTATGTTGAATAAGAAAAATAGTAGGCGATATGGTGAACATACCTGTTGATGGTAGGCTTTCGTCAAGTTGACCAACTTCTCAAAGCCATGTTTTACATTTTCTGTATATGGCTCTAAGAATACTTTTACATATTCCAAATGTGGTTTTGCTGAGGCCATGATCTGGCTAGCGTATGGGAGTATATTTGTCCTGATTACCTAGAAAAAAAAGAGACAATCTAAAGATAGTAGACCAAAGATAAGATCAAATCATGGAAATATAATAGTAACCTTAAGATAGTAGTGTGAAGCATCAAATCCTTGGATGAGGTGTGATGTCAAAGTGTTCTTAGAGCCTCAATGGACTTCTTGGTTAAATATTGAACTTTTGGTTCAAAATAAATGGTTAATGAGACAAATGCTTCTTTGATGCTTGGAATCAAATTCTGCAAAGAGTTTTCGGCAAGTAGATGGAAAGTGAAAAAGTTTGCAGTAAGAACAAAACTCATTGAGTTCAGGGCTTCAATGTTGAGGCTCTGACCATTACTGTACTTGATCAATTTTCTAGGACACCTGAAGAAGAAAAGACTTGCCTTTAAAGGAAATTAAAGACTTTCAAGGCTAATTGTGAATCAAAGACAAACTTTTTGAAGAGTAATATGAAGAGTCAGGCTAAGATGTTGATGCCATAGAGTCATTACATATGCTTGCAACCAAGGAAAAATGTGTTTTAGAGAAGAGTAATTACTAAGATCATGCGATGCTATGTACCTTATAGCTTTTACAATTACCTGAGTTTTATTTGGATTAAGACCAAGCTTAGAGAAGAACCACTTTCCATCATTTTGAACACAAAACAAACAAAAAAAGTAGAATAAGCTCTTGAACATGGAGACCAAATCCTAAAGATACCATATATCTCTTACAATTCCAAGGTTTGAGCTAGGTTTTCAGCTTCCAGTTCGGACCTTCTCTTGCGTTGTACTTTCACTTCTTTTTTTAGTTTCAATACCTGCCAATGTAGAAGTAGCAAACAAAGTGTGCATAATGAGGCAAAAGGAAATACACAGTTCAACTCACAAACACCAACCTGGTTCTCAAGTCTTTTGTTTTCTGAAACATATGTAGTAAATATTCTGGAGGCTATGTTTGAGTGGAGCAAAACTTATCAACCTCCAGCTAATATACTGCTCATAAGTGCGAGAGACTTTTCTGATGGTCTTGAGTACCTACAAATGAGAGGATTCAACATTCTTCACCTCCACTTCACTAGAGATAATCTGGAAAACCATACTGACAGGTTCTTGTTTTTCTTCTCTCACATGCAATAGTATGTTGAAATAAGCAGATGAATTAAGTAGCTACTTTATATCCAGAGATACAATGGTTAAAGAGGAGATGTCCAGTGAAACAATGAGATATCCTTGGTTATGCGGAGTATGTACAGATGATGCTGGCTGTGCTGGTGCTGGTACAGACTTTGGAATTTTCATCAGGCATCTCCGCAGTGACAAACATCGTGAAAGGGTAAAAGAACAGACCTTTGTTGTTAAATATATCTTTGAGTTATTCCCTTTCTCACTTGTCTTATCTTTTTCCACTGCATTTTGCATTTATTTTTTTTCAAGCAGATGTTGATGCTTCTGCCTAATGACTATAAGTTAAGAAGAGCCGTGGACGAGCAGGAAGTTGACGCATCTTCTTATTCTACTTCTATCATGCTGAACAACAAAATAGTGGCAAGTTTTAATATCTGAAAAAACTCTTAGATTTCTATTTGTTTTTTTTCATAGAATTTTTGGGGTTTCCTTAATCAAAACTAATACCTTGTAGAAGAAGGCGCCCACACAAGAGGAGGCTGAGGCTAGAACAGCGGTCTTCTGGGACATGAAAAGCTGTCCTGTTCCCTCTAAATATGCTGATCGTGTAGGTCCGTGTATAAAACGAGCGTTGAAGAAGTCAGGCTATTCTGGCCATGTCATTATTACTGCCGTTGGCCATCTAATAGACTTTCCTGATGACGTCTTGCGATCGCTCTCATCCACTGGAATCTGTCTTCATCACATCCCCTTCGGTTAATATCTTCTCATCATCCTTAATTATGCCTTTTCTACAGTACTTTATGCACAGAGTCTCAGGTCTTTAGTTTTCTGAAACAGATGTACTAAATGTTCGGCATGCTATGATTCATTGGGGCGATGATAGTCAACCTCCAGCTAATATACTGCTCATAAGTGCAAGAGAATATTCTAATAGTCTTAAGTACCTAGAAAGGAAGGGATTCAACATTCTTCGGCAGATTTTGTATGATGATTCTCTAGGAGCCTTTCCCCGCCCCACCATTGAAAATTTGGTTCCTCTGGAAGATCTTCGTGACAGGGTTTTTTTCCTCTATCAAATGCAATGAGCAGATGAATTACAGTAGCTACTTTATGTCCACAGATACAATGGATTCAGAGGAGAAATAGAGTGAAACAAGTACACGGTGAAAGGGTAAAAGGACAGACCTTTGTTGTATCAATACATTTTTGAGTTATTCCCTTTCTCACTTGTATTATCTTTTTCCACTGCATTTTGCATTTGGTTTTTCAAGCAGATGTTGGGGTCGCTGCGTTGTAGCTATAAGTTAAATAGCGACGAAGACGAGGAGGAAGTTAAGGCTTTTCGGAGGAATTTGAGGCTTTTCTTGGAGAGGAAGAGGAAGAATCCAACATAAAGCCATTGTTCATTGTAACCTGTAACAATATACATGGCTTGTTTGGCACTGGCACGAGCCTGTAACAATATCACCTATATATCTGAAAGCAACACAAAGTATTGATTATCAGGATCAACGAGAGCATGAGCTAATAGCCTTCTTTCTGCATCCACCATTGATACCTGGCCCCAAGCAACCTGCATGAGGTTATCATATTAAAGCTACCTAGAGGAATCATTACCAAAGTAACTGTTGTATAAAACGGACTGAATGGTGTGTTCAATCTCATTTACCTTGTGACTGTGAATATCTCGACCAGCTAGGTGCTTTCATGTGCAGGGATTTTCTTTGACGCATGCACATAAATTGAATATTTGTTCTCATGACCCTGAATCAACAGAAAAGGAATCACCAACATATCGTCAAGTAGAGAACTGAGAAAGAATTACATCTGATAGGAACTCAACCGATTAAAGGGCATTTTATTATGAAGAAACTTAAGAAATTTCTTACACGGAAAAACATTTCCCATAGAGGCTCAAAAGGCAGGGTCCCTGGTGTTAAGAACATGAAGGCAATCTTTGGATGTGCACGCTTAGGTTGACGTAGGTTCATGATTTCATTCATCAGAACTTGAGTTGCAGCTTCACTGTCTGTCAATTCCCTCGTAGGTACAAAAAAATACTATTGGTATAATAAAAGAAGAACACACAAAAATTGGCTTTAAAGCGTAAGAAAGAAAACTAATTAACAAAAGTAAACTTCACTAATTAGACACTTATCTGCTGTTTAGAGACTCTGATAATTTCCCAAACAATGATTTATATAATATTATAATAGCTTCAGAGACAACCAAATGGAAATTTGGAAAAATTAAAACGTGAGGCAGAAATCAAAAGCTTATGAATTACAGTAGCTACTTTATTATGCCCACAGATACAATGATTTCAGAGGAGAAGTCCAGTGAAACAAGTGAAAGTGTTTGGTTATGCACAGCATGTAAAGATGATGATCGCAATGATCTTGCTGGTAAAGGCTTTAAAAAGTTCATCAACCATCTCTGGAGTCATAAACATCATGTAGAGGTAAAAGGACAGACCTTTGTTGTATCAATACATCTTTGAGTTATTCCCTTTCTCACTTGTATTATCTTTTTCCACTGCATTTTGCATTTGGTTTATCAAGCAGATGTTGAAGTTTCTTCCTAGTGACTATGAGTTAAAAAGAGACGAGGACGAGGAGGAAGTTGAGGCTTCTCCGGAACCCCATCCCGTGAATGTTACTACCATTGGAGAGGAAGTGCCAGAAACAGAGGAAGATTGGTGAAGTTGAATCTATAGATTATAGTTTATGAACTGAAGGTTTAGACTATTCTTGATAGATGATCAAAACTTACTTGGAAACAGCAGAAAGTAATTTGATGATGAATATAAGAGAAAAGCCAATTAAAACTGTGGCCTGATGAAATTTAATACAAAAAGTGACTGAGTTAGTATTTGTAGACTCTAAAGAAGGATTGAATGATAAAACTTATTGGAAACACATATCCCAACCCAAGCTAAGTTCATCATAGTTCTTCAACATTTCTTGAGCCTTGGTTTCAACAAAATGAATCTCATCAATGAGTTACTGTAAGTTGAATAAGAAAACTAGTAGTTAATATGATGAACATACCTGTTGATGGACTTCTTGGTTAGATATTGAAGTTTTGGTTCCAGATACATGGTTAATGAGACAGACGCATGTTTGATGCTTGGAATCAAATTCTGCAAAGAATTCTCGGCTATTAGTATCATGTAAATGGAAAATGAATAAGTGTTCAGTAAGAATAAAACTCACTGAGTTAGTTTCAATATGAGGCTCTGACCATTTCTGAACTTGATCAATTTTCCAGGACAACTGAACAAGAACGGACTTGTTTTTTTTAGGACATTTGAAGACTTTCACGGTTAATTCCGAATCGAAGACAAACGTTTCGAAGAGTAATATGAAGAGTCAGACTAAGATGTTGATGCCATTGAGTTTACAAAGCCAAAAATTCAGAGCACTTATATTTTAGCTTTGGAAATTTTTTTACAGCATTCAAATCTACAGTCATAGCCCAAAAATCTACAGTCATTATTCTATAGCTAAAAAACAAAAGTTACATCCTTACCAAACGGTCCCTTAAACGGAAGGATATAAACTTAAATGTAAAGTTGTGATCCAAAAATATGTAAGCATTTTAAATGTAAACTATATGCAGTGTTTTAATTTTCCATTATTGTATTTTTTTATAAACTAACATTATTTTGATAAGATTTTTTTCCTTTTGCATAGTTTTTTTTTATCAGAAGTTTTATTTTTTTCACTTTTCATATCAACGTTTTCCCAAATATATATTATTGGCAAAATAATGAAAATATATTTTAATATCAATAAGATATAAAGTTTCATAAAATTTTCGGTAAATTTTTTTAGTATCTTTTTTTTTTGATAAAGTAATTTTTTTAGTATCTTTCATCCGATCATCCAAACAATTATCCAATTCAGTTAAACTCTAATACTTCATTTTCCAAAATATATATAAATAAGTATTTGAAAAAAAAGTATATGTGGAACGGCTTTTTATTTAGTCTCATTTTTAAAATATTTTTTAATGCACTATAGTTTTTATAATTAACTTTCATTTTATATCCGTATGTTGCAATCTCTAAACATTATGAATATAAGATTTTCACTAATTCCACATGTCTACGTTGTCATGCTTCATATACTTTACCGAAGAATGGATCCAACCAAAAGATAATAATCTGAAGAATGAATACGTTAAAAAGAAATAATTCTAGCAAATTCATATAGAAAAAAAGAAGAAGAATGAATTTCCTTTGACAAAAATAAAAAAAGAATAAATTTCATGAATTTGAAGAACAATAAATAATAAATTATTGTGATTATTTGTATGGAAACAGTATTTTTTTTCTTCTCAATTCTATTTGTGGTTCGCTATGGTTAATAAAAATTCTTGAGTAGTTTACAAACACTAAACAGAAAATAGAATTGCAAGTGGCATTTAATCTGGTGGTAGATGGTAAATTCACTAAAGGCAGACGCACTTGCATGTCTCAGGATCGAGTCTCGCCACCTGCATTATGCAGGAACTTGGCTAATGGACCGGCCAGTTGTGGCCCAATCTTGACAACAAAAAAAACAGAGCAATTAGCGTTAAGAATATGTGAACTAGTGGTAATATTTTTTTTACAAATCTATTAGACATTATCTAAAATATAGTTTTCCTAATTGTAATATAAACTTATATAGTCTATATAAAGGAGATCCCAAAGTATGGCATAACTTCAAGGTGATCATTTGAGAATTTAGATTTTGAGTGATTTTCCCTAATCTAATAAAGTATAGTTATTTCTTTATATTCATTGAGTTTACTTGTCTATAAGCTCAGAATTTTAACTGGTATTAGAGAAAGAGTCTTGAAATCGATCAGAGACGATCTCACCATAGTTTCATCCATAAACCCTAAAGAAGGAGGAGGAGGAGGATCTTCCTCAATCCAATGTCCAATATAAAATGCAACTATCTATACCGTTTAGGCTATAAGAATAAAGGTATGCCTCAAAGTACACAAAGTTTAGGAGGTAATAGAGTCGGAGGAAAACGATGGAGAAAAGAATAACATGGTAAGGGCTCTATATTTTCAATCTATACAGGAGACTCTTATTCTTCAAGTCAGAGAATTAAATACAACAAAGAAGGTGCGAGAGGCTATTAAAACACGAAATTTAGGGGTTGGACGAGTTAAAGAAGCGAGGTTGCAAACATTGATGTCCGAATTCGACCAACTCAAGATGAAAGAAACCGAAATAATAGATGACTTTGTGGGCAAGTTATCAATGATTTCATCAAAATCTTCCTCTCTTGGAGTAAACATAAAATAGTCTAAATTAGTAAAGAAAAAGTTTCAAATGTCTTCCTAGGAAAAAATTCATCTAAATAGTTGATTCTCTTGAGCAAATCTTGGATCTTAATACAATAAGCTTTGAGGATATCATATGACGTATAAAAGCCTATGAAGAAAGGATTCTTATAAGTTAAAGAAGATCAAAAACTGTTGATGTATTTGGAGTCCAATAATAAAAACGAGAAATTCTAATGAACAATCAAAAGGAAGAGGTAGAGGAGGACGTGGACGTGGAAGGGGTCCAAGACGTGGTAATGGAGATTTTGATATCTCCAAGGTGATTTGTTATCGTTGTGATAAATATGGGCACTTTGCATCTAAGTGTTACCGTTGTGACAAATATCGATTGCTTAAGTTACAAGAGGCTCAAGAAGACACCAATGAGTCCAAAACACAAAAAAGAAATGATTTATTCCTTCACAAAATTGTGTTTTTGAATGAAGAGAATGGTATATCAAGTAAGTTTGAGACAAACAATAGAGAGAATATTTGGTATCTTGACAATGAAGCTAGCAATCACATGACTGAGGATAAGAGATATTTCACTAAACTTGATGAGACTATCACCAAGAATGTGAGGTTTGGTGATGATTCTCATATAGACATCAAAGGGAAAGGATCGATATCCTTTATTGATGTAAACGAGAATGAAAAAGAGACGAAAAATGTCTATTTCATCCTGGATTTAAGAAGTAACATCATTAGTCTTGGACAAGCAACAGAGGAGGGTTTTGGCATTAGGTTGAAAAGAGACAATCTAATCATGCATCATCATAAAGGAAAATTTATTGTTAATGCCAAGAGATCAAAGATTCGCGTGCACAAGGTTTTAATGGATGTAAAAGATACCACACAACTTCATCTTCCTAGACTAAGCGAATCTAGTAGATGGCATTCTAGATTGGGACATGTGAGTGTCAACACAATGAAGAACATGGTTAATGGAGGTTATGTTAAAGGTCTATCGAAATTAACATAGATAAAGAGATATGCGGATCTTGCTTACTTGGGAAACAAACCAGAAAAATGTTCCCACAAGAAACTCTTTATCGAGCAAAGAGGAGTCTTGAACTAATTCATGGAGATCTTTATGGACCAGTAACACCAACCACAACAATTGGAAATCAATACATATTTGTTTTCATTGATGACCAATCTAGATACATGTGGATGAGTTTGTTGAAAAAGAACGACGATGCACTTAAGGGATTCAAACGGTTTAAGGAGATGGTGGAGCAAGAAAAAAATGAATGGATACAAGTTTTTAGAACTGATAGAGGTGGATAATTTGTGTCACGAGAATTCAATTTGTTTTTTGAAGAAAACGGGATCAAAAGACATATAACCGCACCATACACTCTACAACAAAACATAATTGTTGAGAGAAAAAACCTGACACTAGTGGAGATGGCAAGGAGTATTATGAAACAAATGAAAGTACCAAACTAATTATGGGGAGAAGCAGTAAGTCATTCGACTTATCTCATAAGCCAAATATCTACTAGAGCTCTCAAAGTAAAAACGGCATATGAGATGCTAAAGCATAAGACTCCAATTATATTGTGATGTTTTTGCGACAATTACGAATTGATTTGCTACGAATCATTGTGACTCTATTTTGTAACGATTTATGACAAAATTGTTAGATGTATACACAATTATATTGTGACATTTTTGTTACCAATATACATTTGTGATACTTGTATTGTAACTATTTACAAATCAACACAACTTCGTACCAATATCTTTATATTGCGACGAAATATGTGTTATTGTGACGAAATATTATGTATCAATACAAAAAAAACTTGTAGTGAATCGGCTATTGAACCTACTAAAAATTTGGTGTTCCATGGAAAAAGCAAATATATTCATACAATGTATCATTTCATAAGAGAATGTGTTGAGAATAGTCAAATAGAAATTGTTTATAATCTCGGGAACAAACAAAAGGCAGACATTTTAACTAAGGTTCTTGGAAGGATAGGTTCAAAAAAATACCGAGATAGTGTCAGAACCTAACCCATTTAGAAAAAAAAACAATATTCAGACCATTCTATACTCTAAAATACCAAAATAGTTTTCTTTCTTTCTTTTATTAAGATATATATTTCGACACCTTGTCATGATTTGTAATTAGGACTGAATTGGTGTTCATCATGGAGATATATATTTTTTTTAAGGCAGAACATGAGTAGTTTGTTTATTGATTTGGATGTCTGATCACTAGACATTAACATTAGATTACAGTGTTTTTCTTTGCCAACAATGTTGTTTACAGCTTTAAGCTCTTTTTTTACTGCGTGACGACATGCATAATTAAGATTCGAATATTTTTTTTAAAGAAATTAAATTCATGATTTGAAGGTAATGATGTCTTATTGGCTAATATTTTTCACGATTTTCATGTTTTTTTTTCTTTATTATTCCATGTATTTCTCATTGATAAAAATCGAGATTACTCTTGATTTCAAAATTACATGTGAAAGCAGTAGTCGAATTAAAATATTAATAAAATCATAAAATTAAAGCTTTTATTCTTTATCCCAATTACAAGCATATGACACGGAGGACCTAGACAATAGTAATATGGTAATAGAATATTTAAAAGGACCAAAATCTAAACTAATTTGCTAAATAATAATAATAATAATAAAATAAAGAGTTTAATATTAAACAAATAAAAAAACCTAGTTTTCGACGCAATAATAGAAGCGAACCAAACTTGGGGTTGCTCTCTCTCGCCTATAAATACAATACAGAGTTTAGCGTCAAAGGATATGCAATTTTGCAATAGAACCCAAAACAACTAAGGTCTTCTTCACTCTGTTCCCCTTTCTCTTTTTGTTTGTTTTATACCGTCGGATTATTTCTATTGTCTTAATCCAACGGTTGTGATCCAATTTCTTAGAAACACTCTCAACCACCGGATTCCTTCTCTCTCCCTCTGCTCTCTCTCGCGTCAAACCTCTACGAAATCCACGAAGAAGACCAGATCTTCGATCCGTCTCCGTCGCAGTCCATTTCGGAAGAATCAGCCGTCTTTTCCAACTGGGGTTTTCGGTTTTACCCTTTTTCTCGTATTAGGATTGAGATTTCTTAGGGCATTTTGGGCGATTTGAGAAACCTTTAGAGAGGTTTTTGCCGCATCCCCACCGACACGGTCACTGGTTCGTTTGCTTGATCTTGATCTTTGATTTCTATTTTGTTCTTATTAAATTTACGCTCTGTGAATTTATGGTTTGTTCATGCGCGTGATTGGCTTCTTCTTCTATTTTTTTAGTTAGGTTGCGGCGATTGAAAGATTGTTTTATTTTAAAGATTTCTTATCATCTTTCCTATTTGCGTGCATTACCTGTTAATTGGAGTACAGAAACTGTCTTCCTTTGAAATTAAGTAGGACAACAATGGGAAAGAGAGCGTTTATGTCGCGTTGACGTTTAATGTGGTTCTGTGCACACATGCGAACTGATTTAACCAATGGGCGATTTGAATCGATATGAACTTTGAGATTTCAAGTTTTCTATATCAGACTTTATACCAGCATAATAATTTGATTGCGTTTTCTGTTGGGTTATCTGCAGAAGCTGGTGTCGTCAGAGGGGATACGTCTTTTGATTCGTGTTATTCTGGCATCTTGAGATAAAATTTGCATTAGCTTGGAATTATATACTGTTTATGACTATACAGACGAGATGGCTTCAGAAGGAAAAATATTATTTGATCTTAATGAACTTCCTACAGAAGATGATGATGGGAATGATCATGTTAACTGTAATCAGCCACAGAAGGCTACCCCATCTGCAAACGTCGATACCTCTGGCTTGATTGCAACACCATCCTGCTCGCAAGATAGAGTGAACAACCGAGTGTTCTCGCATGCATCAACTGTCTCTGGTTTTCAGCCTTTTGTCCGCCCTCTTGCTGCGCAACATACAAATGTAGCAGTTGAACAAAAGATGGACGAGGATTCTATTAAGGTACCGTTGTCATCATTGAAGCCGGACAGTATTGAGGAAGCAAAATTTGCATCATCGACAGTTCCAAATGATGCTGGAGCACCTGAGAGAGAAGAAGGGGAATGGACGGAGTCAGAGATTCCTGCCGATGATAATGTACATAGTAGTTCTGATTATTCTAAAGTTACAGAGAAAGATACCGCATCGATAGATAGTCCACAAGAACAGGGTTTACATGTGAGGCAGAGAGAAACTAAAGGAGTTGAAGCAAGTCATGCAATCAAGTGCGCAAACACCACTGTGAAAAGAAAGATGGATCATCACAAAGAGACCATGTTGGGAAAGAAACGCAACAGGCAGACCATGTTTCTTAACCTTGAAGACGTCAAGCAAGCCGGTCCTATTAAGACAACAACACCTAGAAGACAGAACTTCCCACAACCTGTTGTCACACGCACAATTAGAGAATCTCGTGCAGGTCCTCCACCTGCTGAGCAAGGAGGCGGGATTACAGGGCAATTTAGGGATCAGAAGCCAGTTGACATTCCTAATGGTGGCATACATCCAGAAACATGTGAACAAAAAGAATCTATTGGGGAATCACAATCCAGCTTGGTTGGGAAAACTAGGAGGATGAACGGGGATGTTGGACCTTCTGCTGAGGGGACATCGACATCTGTGTTAAGGCAAGGATCATGGAAGCAGCCTATAAATTCACGGCAGCCGAAAACCGGTCCTACATCAAACAGACAAGTCTCGTTATGCAGTCAAAGTTCTACAGACTCTAAGTCTGGCAACAAGAAATTTACTTCGTTTAAGAAGCCAGCAACAAATAGTACCCAATACCAAGATACATCTGTGGAGCGTCTTATACGAGAGGTGACCAACGAAAAGTTCTGGCATCATCCAGGTATGTCCCATTTAATGTTTATGCTTATGCAACGTGTGTCTTGAGTGCTCCTATTTAAGTTATTTTAATTTAAGGTAGGAACTTTTATGCCAATTAAAATCTACTACTGCTCTGGTGCCAGTTCCCTGTGTTCTGAATCATGGCTCAGTGAGAATCGTAATGGCCACAGGATTTGGAAGGTGATATGATCAAATCATACTTGTATAAGTAGATGAAAAAATTCTTCTAGTTTGTGTTGATCTTTTTATCTACCTGTCCTGTTTCATCACCGATACTCTGTAGTTATAGTTGTGATACATATCCAAGTATTTTGTACTACTTTTCACCTCTGGTGCTATCTCTGCCTGCTAAGGAACTAGAAAACAGGGGAATACTTCATTGTCTTAGACATGCACTTAATGGTTCCTTGTCGATGAACATCATTTTATCAGTTTAGCTATTGGTGGCTTTAATTCTCTTGGTTTAGAAAGCTTTTTACGACCCATTACTGGATGATTCGATGCTAATCTAAAAGCTGAATGGACTATTAATGAAAGTGAGTATTGGATGTTGGTAGGCTTTTTGATTGACATTCCTCTGGTCTTTTCTGTACACTTTACACTGTAGAGTTTGACTTGCATGGATGATGGTGATTCACTTCCCAAAGTTTCCTTGTCTTTTCTGCGCTTTACTCTGTAGTGTAATTGACCTCTTTTGCATAAAATTTTCTCATGTTTAGAGGATACTGAGCTCCAGTCTGTCCCCGAGCAGTTTGAATCCATGGATGAGTATGTCAGAGTATTTGAACCTTTACTTTTTGAGGAGTGCCGGGCACAACTTTACAGTACTTGGGAAGAATTGGCTGAGGCAAATTCATACATGAAGGTCAGAATAAAGTTCATCGAAAGAAGAGAGAGAGGTACCAGCCCTATTACTTAAATCACATTTGTAAAGGCCTCTGGGCAACAATGTTAACTCTCTGACGGCTGTTCTCTTGTTATCTGACTACTAGTCTTTGTTCTTATCTGGTTTAGGATGGTATGATGTGATACTTAACTCAGTAAATGAATGTAAATGGGCTTTCAAGGAGGGAGATGTTGCAGTTCTTTCAAATCCTGTGCCTGAATCAGGTATGGTTGGAACTCGTAGATTGTTTGGTTACTTCTCTGTATATTCTGTAATTTTGACCTTTATATGTTTAGAAGGAGAGCATGAGGATGCTGGACGTGTAGCTGGTACAGTTAGGAGATACATACCGGTTGATACTCGAGATCCTCATGGAGCAATTCTCCATTTTTATGTTGGAGACACTTATGACTCTGGCAGGTATGTGCCTGCTCATATATTATATTTAGCTATTCATACCATAGCTGAGTTTACCAATTCTTACTGGAAGAATTTGGTCTTACTTTGTAATTTTCTTTTCCAGCAAGATTGACGATAATCATATTCTACGGAAGCTTAAACCTAAGGAGATCTGGCATCTGACAGTACTTGGTTCGCTTGCAACCACACAAAGGGAATATGTTGCTTTGCACGCATTTTCTCAGCTTAACCCACAGGTTGGTTTTGTTTTCTCTTATTAATCTTTCATAGAGGCTTTCAGCAATGCTGACGCTGGTGAAACTCACATATCCTGCAGATGCAAAATGCAATTCTCAGGCCCAGCCCAGAGCAGTTTCCTAACTACGGGGAACAGACTCCAACAGTGCCTGATTGTTTCACTCCGAGCTTTGCTGGACATTTACATCGAAGTTTTAATGCTCCACAGTTGGCAGCAATCCATTGGGCTGCAATGCATACTGCAGCTGGTACTAGCAGTGGGGTAAAGAGGCAAGATCCATGGCCATTTACTCTTGTTCAGGGCCCTCCAGGAACAGGCAAGACACACACAGTTTGGGGGATGTTAAATGTTATTCATTTGGTTCAGTATCAGCAGTATTACACTTCGTTGCTGAAGAAATTAGCCCCTGAAAGTTACAAGCAAGTTAATGAGAGCAGTTCGGATAATATTGTGTCAGGTTCTATTGATGAAGTCCTACAAAATATGGACCAGAACCTATTTCGTACGCTACCAAAACTATGTGCGAAACCAAGGATGCTTGTTTGTGCTCCTTCTAATGCTGCGACTGATGAACTTCTCTCACGTGTTCTTGATCGTGGTTTTATTGATGGAGAAATGAGGGTTTATCGCCCTGATGTGGCTCGAGTAGGTGTTGATACTCAAACGAGAGCTGCTCAAGCAGTTTCTGTGGAGCGAAGAAGTGAGCAACTATTAGCCAAGTCCCGTGATGAAATCTTAGGCCACATGCATAATCTTAGATTACGAGAAGCTCAGCTATCTCAAGATATCGCTGGACTTAAAAGGGAACTAACTGCTGTAGCTTTTGCTAACCGTTCTCAGGGATCCGTTGGTGTTGATCCTGATGTTCTTATGGTTAGAGACCAAACCAGAGATGCAATGTTACAGCGCCTTTCTGCGGTTGTTGAAGCCAGAGATAAAGATCTGGTTGAAATGTCTCGCCTTCTTATTGTTGAAGGGAAGTTTCGCGCTGGGAATAATTTTAATCTTGAAGAAGCTCGTGCAAGTCTTGAGGCAAGTTTCGCAAACGAAGCTGAAATTGTTTTTACAACGGTATCTAGCAGTGGTCGCAAACTGTTTTCTCGTCTTACTCATGGCTTCGATATGGTGGTCATTGACGAGGCTGCCCAAGCTAGTGAGGTTGGTGTGCTTCCTCCCCTTGCTCTTGGTGCTGCACGATGTGTACTTGTCGGTGATCCTCAGCAGCTTCCTGCTACAGTTATTAGCAAGGCTGCTGGAACCCTTCTATACAGTAGAAGTCTCTTTGAAAGGTTTCAGTTAGCAGGTTGTCCAACTTTGTTGTTGACTGTTCAATATAGGATGCATCCTCAAATACGCGATTTTCCTTCAAGATATTTCTACCAAGGACGCCTCACAGACAGTGAAAGTGTTTCCACTGCTCCTGATGAGAGTTATTATAAAGATCCTGTCCTTAAGCCTTACCTTTTCTTTGATATCAGCCATGGAAGGGAATCCCATAGAGGTGGATCGGTGTCTTATGAGAACATTGATGAAGCTCGCTTCTGTGTCGGGGTGTACATGCATCTTCAGAGAACTTTGAAGTCGCTGGGTGGGGGTAAAGTCTCTGTTGGGGTAATAACTCCTTACAAACTACAGCTGAAATGCCTGAAAAGCGAGTTCGGAAATGCTTTGGGCCAAGATGAGATGAAAGATATTTATATCAATACCGTAGACGCGTTTCAGGGTCAAGAACGTGATGTCATTATCATGTCATGTGTGCGTGCTTCCAATCACGGTGTTGGCTTTGTTGCTGATATCCGGCGGATGAATGTTGCTCTCACCCGTGCCAAAAGGGCTCTATGGGTATGATATCTCTTAACATATTTCTTATAAATATATATTCGGCTTCTTGGAAAAGTTTCTGAGACTTGTCTTTTCTTGTACAGGTGATGGGAAATGCATCTGCTCTGATGAAATGTGAGGATTGGGCAGCACTGATCACTGACGCTAGAGCAAGGAACTGTTTTATGGAGATGGAGTCTCTTCCCAGGGATTTCCCGGTTCCAAAGGTACCCACGTTTATCCCAAAAGCACCTAGTGCTAGAGGTTTCAGATCAAGTGGGCCTAGAACCAGATCTATCGACATGCACCCTGAATCCAGGTCAGTGACACCATCAGAAGACGATGAGAAGTTGCACGCTACAGCATTCCCAAGAAATGGAAATATTCGAAGGGGGAATTCAGTTGAAGATTCTGATCCGCCCGGGGATAGATATAGAGATGTTTGGCAACATGGGATCCAAAAGAGGCAAAATTTTGGACGGCCTTTAGGGAGAAGAGACTAGTTTGTATCTTCCAACTAACTTCCATCCATTGGAGGTTCCACTGCGTTACTTGTGATTTCAGAGCACCCGACTTAAACGGTCTCACAAGGTCATCGCCATGGGAGGGTGTCTCGAAGTCAAACTGTTGAGAAAGGGATATTTGACGGCTATCTACGTCAAGAGTAGCATGTGGGCGAAAGATGATCCATGCAAATCCTTCCAGAGGACAGACTTGTACTCTTTCAGACTTCAATCATAACCTTCTTGAAGGGAAGCATCCCTGGGTTCTTTGTGCTTCACCGCCAGATCCAGAATCTGAAAAGAACAAGACGGGAAACAACACTGTAGAATCCAAGGCCGGTCTTTTCCGAAGAGTGAATCCACTTGAATGAAGACGCAAGCTGCTGAACCTAAGGGCTGACTCCTTCCAACTGAAGCAATTCATATAGTCAAACTTTGTCGGGTTATGCAGAACGTAGGAAATGATATCGAAGGTTGTGTTTTGTGAGTGGGATTGGAATAATATGTTTAGTCTGCAAAAGTTCTTAAGAGGATCACACTGGCCAGACCACAATGTGCTAGCGTTTTTGTACATAAGAATTCCATTATATCTTAAGTTATGAAATAGTGTTCTTTATTTCCTTCATTCTATTTTGTTTCTTTATCAAATTCATATCTAATCAATGAAGAATCTTATATTTCTACTGTTAGTTGTTCTTTCTCTTTCAACAGATTCATAAGGATAATCTATACTTGGGGATCAAAGAAAGACTTGAGTTTAGTAGCACACCAATTTTTATTGGACGTTTTGATCTGTATTTCTACTTGCAAACTTCTATGTGGCCGATGACAACAGGAGAAGATTGAAAGATAAAAGGATCATTCACATTTCCTTGATGAATCACATGGTTTCTCTATCAAATACATCAGCCTTACTTATGATTGCAGATGAAAGGTTATAAGTACAAGAGTGAACGAGAAGCTAAAGCTATTCAATCACAATTTCTGTCAAGTTTCCCAAGCCAGCAGCTCTCATGTGATGGTGATGGTGACTGCAAGAGTCCTTGGCGTAGCTCCTGCAACAGCTGCTGCCATGGTGGCTCTTCTCTCTGCTGCTACAGTTAGAATTGTGTGCCTCCTTCTTGTTTACCTGAGAACAAGTCTCTTCTTTAGCTCTCTTAGAACTTTCACAGCAGCTCGACTTGCAATGCCCATCACTGTTCACTTTCAAGCTAGCTACCACGAGATCAGCAGGACTTGAGCTGCAACCTTTGACCGAGACTTTGACCTCCCCTTGGTCTTCTCCTTCCAGATTGACTATGGTTGAAGAACCTTCTTGCTTGGAGGTCGTTCCACAACAAACGGACTTGCAATCACCATTACCAATGTCTAGGTCACCAGGCTTATTATGACAGCTTTGTTTCACCTCATGTTGGTGTAATTGCTGAATTTTGTCACCACAACACCCTGACTTACGGACTTGTCCCATATCACCAGGTTCGGCACAACAGCTGTTTGCCATGATCATTATATTTTCTTTCTGTTTCTTCTCGCAACAACCAGAGTGACAATGGTCTGAATTGGTTTTAGCTGGTTTCATAACTTTCTCTTGATTCTTCTTTCCACAACAGCCTGACTTGCAATGCTTATCACTATTCATTGGTAACAAGCCTGCTTCCATGTTGCCAGCAGCATCACCTTCAACTTTCTCCTTGATTAAGACAGGGGACGAAGAAGCCCTGTAACATTTATTATTTCCAGTGTTGTGTTTATTACTAAGCAACAACATGCTATTGACAATCACAAGCAAACAGGTCCCCACATCTGCAAGCACAGCTGCCCAAATCAGCGGGTGACCAGCAAAGGCCAACGCAAGAATTGCTCCTTTCATAGTGATCGATATGACCACATTCTCCACCACTTTCCTTTTCGCCCTGCGTGCAAGCTTTATTGCCTGCGGTATTCTTCTGACATCATTTGACATCAAAATTATGTTTCCGGTTTCTGTTGCAAGTGCAGACCCAGAAACACCCATCGAGATACCAATATCTGCTGTAGCTAAAGCTGGTGCATCATTCAAACCGTCCCCTACCATGCACGTTGGTCCTTCTCTCTTGAACTCTTTGATGATTTCGGATTTACCTTCTGGAAGAAGCTCTGCTCGAACAATATCAATAGCATTCCCTAGCTGTTGGTTCATATGACATTTTCAAGTTTTCGTCAGTGGGGTTTACTAAGTTTGAAGAGAAACATTACACTCATAATAGAAGATTGCTCACCTGGTCTTGAGCATGCATTGCTGCAGCTTTATTATCTCCGGTCAGCATTGCAGTCTTAATCCCTAAAGATTTCAGTTCTTTCATCGCTTGAACTACACCAGATCGACAAGCATCTGAGAGATTGAAAACTCCAGCCAGTATCTCTCCAACATAGACATATCCAACAGTCTTGCCTCCTTTGGTATCCACATCAATATCTGGAACTGTTTACATACATCAAAAGCCAAAAAAAAGAAAAAAAAAGAAGAGATCAGAGATTTAGATAAGTTAGAAAACCTCAATGTATTAGTTTGATATGCACCTGATGAACACCCAGCTCTGGAAGCAATCCTTTTGTTTCCGATATAGACTTCTTTGCCACCAATCTTCCCATAAATTCCTTCTCCTGGAAAGTTCTGGTAATCCTCAACCGCTTCAGGCTTAGGTTCAACAGAGACAGATTTTGCATAGTCCACAAGTGCAGTAGCCATTGGATGGCTTGACTTGCTCTCTGTGCTTGATACCCTGATAGAAGTCAGATTCCACAATTTAGAGGAAAGTTCACAAAATCACAAGTGGTTTTATTTAATAAACTGGTTAGAAGAGATGTTTCACCAGTATAGCAAGCTGTGTAGGCTTATATCTCTGCAAAGTGACTGGAAATCCATGACAATGAACTCGCCTCTAGTGATGGTTCCGGTTTTATCAAAAGCAACGATCTTTATCTTGGCTAAGATCTCAAGAAAATTAGCTCCTTTGATGAGAAGTCCTGATGTGGCTGCCTTAGTGAGTGCACAGAAAGTGGCTACTGGTGTAGAGAGGATAAGCCCACAAGGACAAGCACTTACTAACACAACTAGAGCTAAGTGAAACCAATGTTGCGGGTTGTGAACCTTCAGTGCGAACGGAATGGCCGCAAAACAGATTGATATGAGAATGATGGCTGTATATAAACAACAGAAATTGAGGACTCAATCAAGAGAAGAAAGAGATGTAATGAAACCGAAATTAGTTGCTGATACCTGGAGTATAGTACTTGGAACATTTGTCTATAAATCTCTGAGTTTCGGTTTTGCTGTTCTGAGCATCTTCTACAAGCTTTGCCATCTTCGCAACCACGCAATCCTCAGCTAGAGCAGTGGTTTTCACAGTTATGTAACCTTGAAAAACACAGAGGAAAGATCAAACCTAGAAAGTAAAACAGAGGAATAGGTCTATATATGAAGTGTTGAGCCTTATTATACCATTTAGATTGATGGTTCCAGCCCAAACGGTTGAGTCTCTCAGTTTAGGCACAGGGAATGCTTCACCGGTCAAGGTTTTCTCATCAACTTCACAGTTTCCATCCACAACAACTCCATCAATTGGTATGGTTTCACCAGCTTTGACTGCTATAACTGTGTTGAGCTTAAGCTCATCCACTTCAACTTCTTCACCAGTCTCTGCAATCACTGCCTTCTGTGGAGCTAAACTCATCAGAGACTGCATCACTGCACTTGCCTGAAATGTAGAAAACTAATTTAACAACCACAATATCTTTGATACAATTGAATCAAGAGATGGAGAAAGATGCAAAACCTTATAGCTAGCTCTTGTTTGGAGCCATTCGGCGATTGTGAACAAGAAGACAACTACTGCAGATTCTGTGTAATCTTGCATACCAATTGTTGCCCCCACTGGTTCAAATAACAGAAGAGCATCAGCTATGTATAAGTTCACAAGGACCATTCAATACTATTTGATCTTTTTCTTTTTCTCAACATTACCGGTGATGACAACAAGAATGTTGATGTCGATTCTAAACCTTGTAAGGGATGTTATAGCTTTGGCGAGTATGGGATATATTCCAGCGACAACGGCTGCAACAGCGAGCCAACGGAATGGAGAGTACACATATTTGAGAAAGGAGAAGAGGAGAAGTAGGCCGGAAACCACCGCAAAGGGACTTGGCCATTTGTTCTTGAAGTTGGTTTCTCCTGTTACCCTCACATTTGCTTCTAACTGAGCTTGGTTTAGTGCTTTTACTGCAACCAGAACAATTTATTAATATCTCTATATACTAGTATTTTTTTAGTTGTCTTCTAAATTCCACCTCTAAACGAAATGAGTCAATGGAAAAAAGGAAATAGAATATAAAGAAAAAGTTATAACTTCTTTTTTTCTTTTACAAATATATATATATATATATATAATTTGTTTGAATAGCTAATACATATATAGAGAGATATATAAAGTAAAAGTTATACATGTTAAGCATGTGATGGATGATGCGTTACGCAAAAATATCACAATGTTTTTACATTTGGTTATCGTAAGTCAAAACCAAAAAAAAAATGTTTATTTTCGCAGCCTTTGTAAAACTATTTTTTTATTGAAATATCAGTATATTTACTTATAATAAACTTCCCTATTATTTAATTTAAATCAAGTGAACAACGAGTTTTTAATTGTTATTATAAATTTTGGACATTTTTATTAGGTGAAAAATAGTATACTAAGAAAGTAAATAAATATTGAAGTAAATGTATGTGAGTAAGTATAATGGAATACATATATGAAGCGTTGACTGACAAGTGTAGTACTCAGTAGAATCGCATAATTTAACGTCTGAAAATGACGTTTGCGTTTTGACACGGCGACAAAACGCCATTAAATTGTGAAATATGGATACTTTATTAAAATTAGCGACAGAGAAAGAAAAAAAAAAGTTAGAAGCTTTACCGATTTGAAACTGGGAGATGAGGAGAGTGTCGTGAACGACGATGACGGTCCTTGACGGCACGATGACGGAATATTCCTTAACTCCGTTTAACGAAGTAAGGATGTTTTCGATCAATGGAACTTCTGATGTACAACAGATTCCCAAAACATCGAAGTAACTCTTCGTCATCTTCTTCTCGTTCTTCGACGCCATTTTTTTTGGGTTTTCTGATTCTGCGAATATAAAGTCGGAAACCCAAAATCAGCAAGGAAGATGGAGATTATGTAGGAATCTTAGTTCTGGGATTTATGTTTATTCGTTGAAGACGAATCAAGGGAACAGAAGCAACAGTTTTAAGAGGATGCACGTAACTTGGTTGGTGAAATGTCTAAAAGAAGATGAGTGAACACTAAACTTGGCTAAAAACTAGGGAACAATTTTTGGGCATGGCTATTGAGTTGTCTCTTTGAGACTCTGATATTTAGAAAAAGAAATTTCAAGCGTATAAATCATTACAACTTATCAAAAATCTTCATTGAGGAAGCTCAAGAATTCACAAGGGGAAAAAAAAATGTAAATGTTTGGAATTTGCTAATGCAGAGGAAGACAAAGAAACAGTCACGAAAACAATGCGAGTGAGAAGAGAGAAGAAGAGCGTTTCGAAACCGTTCATGAATTCTATGTGAAGAAAAATACCGGAGATAGAGACAGAGCTACCAAACGGACAGAGAACAATGACTGCACCGGTTTGGTTCGGTTTAGATACTTTTGACAGTTAGTTGAAGAGAGAAGAGACTGTGATGATGATTATAATGATTTGAAGGTGAAAGAGGATTGAGAGTGGCTATTGCTTTATATAGGCAAATGTGTAAAGTGGTGGGGTTTATGACTTAATGATCATTGGTTTATTTCGTTAACTCTCTTACCATAATTATATTATTTCCAAAATTAATTTTAATTTGTAATTAATTTATTTTCTGAATTCTATTGTACTCTGGTAGGCTGCTTCTTTCAGATTCCTATTCTATGTAATGTTCCCATCTATTTTTATTTTTAGAGAATTTTTGTAAGTATATCTATTTGAGTGATTTTTAGCATTTCTGGGTTTCATAATAGTTATATATATATATATGTATATATTTTTGTCAATATTGGGTCACAACTAGTTGGTCTATTAGCTAAGTTTCTGCATATTGCAGACGGAGAAATCACTCGATTTTTAGATGTGCAAATGCGTCTGCCTTTAGTTATATTTTGTATTGCTAATCCATAATTTAATTGTTTTAATTATTTATGTGTGACATAATTTTTTAATTGTAGCTAATGTGCATGCAACCATAATATCTTTATTCCGATAGGAAAAGAATATTAGAAATGAAATTCGATTTTATCCTGAAATAATTTATTATTAGATTGTACTTTTTAAAGTGGTTCATGTAATTAAAATATAAAAGATTTCTATTTCGTTGATGACAATATAATTTGACTATTAGTTTGTGAAAAGATAAGTTGCGCAAAACAATTTTGCAGAAACCATCCATCGCTTGAATATATTTGCAAAGAGAAAATAAGTTATTTTTGTTTGTTGTTAAAATTTCGAAAATAAATTAAGTTGATTAGCAACATAACATAATTACCAAAAACTAAAATATATAGATTTGACATAAATATTTTCGGCAACAGTATCATAATTTTGGTAATATGGTAATTTCGTAATAGAATTGTATACTAAGAGTCTAAGATAAAACTATAAAATAAAGGTTACAAACTCAAAACCTAAATTGCATGGAAATTCTATTCGAAATCTGTTTCCCGTTTCGAAAATGTTTCAAAATTGGAAACTCACAAAAATCTGGTGGAAATTTAATGGAAATACTATTTCAAAAGTTTTCGATTTGGAAACATAATGGAAATATGATTTTGTTTTAGAAACACTTGTTTCCCGTTTGGAAACTTGTTTCTTTTTTATATCAGATATCTCTGAGGGAAAACAATTGATTTTTTTCTGTAAATAGAATAAAAGTTATTTAGAAATTATAATATATATTTTATATATTATTAAATTTTAAAATTAATTATGTAGTTAACTAAAATAAATATATTCTTCTTTATCAATCATTTTACCAATGAGTATGGACGAATTAGAATTGGGAAAATCTTTGAGTTGATGAAAATGAGAACAAAAAAGAAATTGCTGAAAATTAGAGCAAAAACAAAATTTTAAATCTTTGATGTCTGAGTTTATGTTTTTTTTTGTTAAAGTAGTAACTAGTGGATTTGTATTTTATGTAAAATATTTATTAGACTATAATTATATATGTATATATATATATATAACATGTATTTCCAACACGTACTCGTTTCCTAAAATTTTTTAAAAATTTGTTTTTGCGTTTCCATACATTTTACTTCCACGTACACGTTTCCGTTTCCATGTAATGTAGCTCAAAACGAAATGTATCCATGTGTGTTTATACTTTTATATATTTACCGGAATAAAAACAAATAAAAAATATAAAGATATGCATGTGGTTAGAGATAATATTGAGATACTCTTATAAACGTTTGAATTGGAAAACAGGGAAAGAAGAGAACTAGTTCGATAAGTCAGAAATCTAGGTATACTACTTACATGGAATATATTTCTTGTTTGTACATTTTTTTATCTTAATTTAGAATCAAATAGTACTAAAAAATGTCAAGGGAAGAGGTTAAAATCGTGTAGGTGAGAGAAACGAGAACAAATGTGTACTACGAAACATGTAGTGAAGAATCCAGAGTACATTTGTCTACGATAGAATCCATTTGTGATTCTTCATTCCCAAGAATATAAAATACTACTACTATATTACATTGCCTAACTTTCATATGCTAACATTCTAGTTCGAACCTTTACTTAACCATTATCCTTATCAAAACAGTCCTCGCCGCTGCAACCCAATTGGCACAGCCCCATTGAAAGATGTTGCCGTCATCATCGTCTAACCAGCAGCCGGTTAACTTCTCTTATAGACCATATAAAAAAAAGATGATACTGTAATTATAATAAAATACTCTAGAGTTATTGTATATATTCTGTACATTGCATTATGAATAAACTATTCAACCTCCTTTTATACATGGTATGAGAGCAATTGTTGATACCTTACTTCTTTTGTGACAAAATCATACTCAAAACATAAACTCAGTACAGTATTCTCATAAAGAGAAAAAAAAAAAAACAAATTCTATCATAAGGATTCCTCTATTTCCTCATATAATTTTGGATTCTCCGTCTCTGTCTCTATCTAATATACTTCTGTTTATTTTCTGCTTGGGAGTCATTTATGATTTCTATTTGCTTTTCAAAATATGTGAAGTGTTCAGAGAATATTTTTGGCCAAATAATTAAATATTTATATTTGCAGTTTTTATATAAAAATTCTAATAAGTCTAAACAAATGTATATGCTCGCGTGACATAGTTTGAGATTTAGGAAAATTGAGTTACTTATTGAAGTTTGTATATCTAATTGGTACAAAAATAGTGAAGTTTTAAAAGTAATGATTCGTTTTTATAAGAATTTAATGTATTTGCCGAACTCTTTTATGTCTTCTAATTTAGATGATATAGCTAATGATTTTAACATTAAAAATTTGATCTCCTCAATGAAAGATTAAAAGAGACTTTCGGCTATAAATAGAGTCTTTTCGATCCGATTATTGGAAAAAAATGATAAAATTTATGTAGCACGGAAATCACCCGTTCAAGTTCGGATATTTTAGGTAAAGAATTTTAGTATCCGTTTTGGAACCGACCACAACTCAGATCAAATCTGCTTTGGATCCTCTTAGGTTCGGGTCGGTTTGGATACTCATTTGGTCATTTAAGACCTCAAAACCGATTTGGTTTGGATATTCCTTACCCAAAATAACAAAATATCCAAAGAAATTGGGTTTTTGTGTATCTATTCGGATATCTAAACTACTCAAAATATATTTTAGGTACCTGTTCGGATATTCAGATACTCGTTTGGGTATATAGTAACTTCTGGACCTGACCTGTTTTATGAATACACTTTGATTGAATCCGATGATTACTTTTACTTCTATCCGAAGTTCAAGTGAGTTCCAAACTAGGTATTCAAGTCGGGTAATATACGCAGGGCTAATTTTATGTATTTTCTCAAGTCTAAACAGAGGATCTCGTAGTTCAGAGTGAGTAAAAAGGTCTTCAATAGTTCTTTTCTTTTTTTTTGTTCCTTCAAGATATCGTAAGAGTACAACTTGCAGAGTCATCACACTAACAAAATTACTATTCATATAATCGTTTTCGTCGTCAATATGATTACGAAGATAGTCCTCATTATAATCTTTGATAACTAGATTGAGTTAATTATCTTCAATATTTTTAAGAAAAACAAATAACAGTAAAGCTGCGAAGTGCGGCATTTCCCACCAAATCTTCCATTATTGGCTTTTACTGTCATTATTAAGACTTTCAAAGATAGTCTTCTATATTTTCCTTTTCTGTTTGTCGACTCTCACAAAAGTTTTCCCAACTCATACTCGCTTTGTCTAGTCTTCAGAAAAAACATTTTCTCTACATTTGTTTGTTACTTTACATAACTTTGTTCATAAATTGTAACCTTTTTTCTTACTATTACTTTTACTCGGATTCACAAAGTAATCTTCAATATATATGTGCATTTGGGCCATTCAATATATATATATATATATATATATTTAAATGCTTATTGTAAGATGTCATATATCAGTAAAAATAAGAAATCTACTCTAGTATGTATGAGGTTAAGTCTTTCCTTACTGTCAATTATTTTTAAGTTGGAAGTTAATATTTTCATACTTACATTATAGTAATTTAAAATCTACCCAATTGTTTTGTTATCTATTTTTTACTTAATATTTTCGTTATTTTTATATCAAAATTTTACTATATATAAATATACATATAATAATATCATTGAACTTTTTAGTATTTGGGTACCCTTAAAAAATCGAGATCACATTCTAATATTTCAAATGTATAGAGTTAGATTCGGCTTTGTGTGGACACTATGGAATCTGAATCCGTATAATAACATTAAAGCATTTTTAACAAAAACATTTAATTTACAAAATATTTTGGAAAACGCATGATTTTTTCAAATAGTTAAATGTTCACGTTTACAACATTTTTTAATTAGAATTTGATTTCTAATAATCACATAGTTCAGAGTAATAAAGTTTGAGTTATGAATTGAATCTTGTCCATCAAAGCAAAAACATTTTTAAGCACCACTTTTAATGGATTTGGATCATTTTCATTTGCATGTATGGCTTCACATCTCTGGGTTGATATTCTGTTTGTGCTCACTTTTCTCATCATTTTGTTAACCCTATAATTTCTTAAGAGTTATCAACTAATGCTACAACCACAAGTTAATTTTTATATACTTTATTGCCATTATACACATTACTGATAATGATTTTCATGCGTATCACTCAACATTAAGTTTACTGGCTCATGGATATTATCCAGAGCCTTCTAAATTCTCAGAAAGGAAAGTGCTTTTGGTTTACCAAAATATTTGTAAACATAAAGGCCACATTTTTATACAAGTTGTTTAGTTTAGTTGGTCAATTTTTAGTATTTCTACTTTTAATTCGCCTAACCATTATAATAAATTATATTGCTGATAATTTGGTAATATTTAAAATGAATATCCTGATATACACACATATATAAGTATGTTGATATTCACAGAACCGCACATATATAAAAAAGGCTTAGCACCTTCCATTGTACAACCAAAGTTTTTTTGTTTCCTAATGGTCAAAAGCATAACCTTTTCTTTAGTCACATTTCACGTTTTATTTTTATAGCTGCAAACTTATTTATGTGGCGAGAGATCTTTTTTGAAAATGGTTTCATGTGTTGAGAGATTTTAAACATTAAGATTCCAATTGGTAATTGTTTTTGTCATTTTGAAAAGCAAAAATCTTTATAAAAGATTTAAATTAAATAATCATATTTAAAAGTCAAAAATAAATTAGAGCATGATTGATTTAATTTCTATCTTTTACAAAGTTTTCTGTTTTCCAAAATAATAAAATCAATTGCCGATTGGGACCTAAAAATTAAATTTGCAATAAAAAGCGTACAAATAATTTTGGCAGCACAACTTTCCACTATCTTTTAAAAGGTTTTCAAGTAGTGGAGGAATCTCCCAATGTCTCAAAACCAAACAAAACAACTTACTTTGCTTTTGTTATAAAAATTAATTTATATCAAAGTAAAAAGCTAACGTAAATGAGCCAAACACTAAATAGATATTATAAACAAAACATATAAAACATGTCTAGTGGAAAAAGGAATATAATTGAAATATTGAATTGCAATGATCATAGATATCAATCCTTCTTTTGTGTTGCGATAAGTTATGCTGCTTATATTTGTTCTACCACCTGATACCTTTAAATATTAGTTCCCGAAACTTCGGAACTTTTCGCAGAATAGTGACTTTTACTTTTTTTCCCTATTAAAAAATTATATATTTTATTATATTGCTTATATAATTAAGATTATCAATTTTTTTGGGGTACGAATTACCAAATAAACGACGGCGAATAATATGTACGTATTCATATAATTAAACTAGCAAAATTTCTACATACTTCACTGAATTCGTTTCCTGATCTCATTTAATACGAAGTGTACTATGTATCATTTTCTGTCTTCCTTATGATATAGAAATCAATTTGGGATTGAAGTATTTGGTATTACGTACTTCAATCTTAAATAGATTTCTACATCTTATTACAAGTAATTTTATTACGATTTTTTGTCAACAATTAGATCGATAAGTTATGATTTATAGTAAAACTTACACCTTAAAATCTTATTTTAATTTATTATTGTAGTAGGGAGGAATCGAATGCCGGTGACTAAATTATTATGTAGATCATCCTAACTACCAGACTGAGAGTAACCCGATCAATACCAAGGATTTATTTGTAGTTTTTTAAAATAGTTGTAAAAAGCTTTCGAATATGAATTATAATAGTGGTGGGTATATATTAGTGATGCACTTATTACTTATATGGAGATCTATATGGATTATAGAATGTTGATAGATACGTATTATTGATGAATAAATATTGCAGATTTTGAAGAAATAACTAATGAAGTGGATATGAACCGGTCCAAAAGTTTATATGCTTAAGCTTTTACGAAAGAGTTAATTCTAATAAATATTCCTCAAATTTTCTTTAATCTTTTGTTCTAACCAATGACCTAGGTTTTCACTGACCTAGTTTTAAGAATAATAATAAAAAATGTTATCATAGTTTGTTAGAGTAGGATCTAGTACAAAGGTTCAAAATCCAACTCGTATTTTTTAAGAGGGAAGATGAGTAAGGATTATGTCTTATAAAGTAACAAGAAGAAGAGATTGAAGTGAAAATTGCCGAGTTGCTTTGTATTATTTGTGTGTGGATTATGAAAAAGTGGTTTCTTTGGGCATGATTGGTAAAACATAGAGTTATAGCATGAAAGAGCATAAACATAAAAGATAATAGATGAGACTATATGCTCTTAATACTATGTTTATGATATGCGATTGACATAGTGGTCAATAACTAGACTTAACATTACAAACTAGACATCATAATTTATTTATAGTATTATGTGCATGATTTAATCATAGGAAAATTATATTTTAATTATGTTTAATGTTCAATGCTCGGAAAAAGTTAATTTTAAGAACATAGCGGTATTGAGCATTATGAACCCTCTATACTCTATTTTATACTTACTTAAAATAATCTTGATTGGCAATTTAGAGTATTATGCCACCTATTATGTGTTGGAAGTGGATCCGATATCCTACTTCGGTTCACTGAAAACAACGGGTTGATATAAAAAAACAATGCGGTTGCAAGCACTAAGTTTCAACTCGGATAAAATATTCGACTCGGCAAAATGTCTCGTCTCGGAAGATTCCACGAACCTGAAGGGAAGTCGGATGACATATCAACAAACGATAAATGGAAGTTTTCCTGTTCCGACACGAAAAACTTCCAGAAATATAGCATGAATCTTAACAGATTCAGTCTTATCAACAAGATTTGTAAATTTTCCTGTATTTTCTACATATGTAACCGCCTCTATAAACTATAAATAGAGGCACAATCCTTTGAAAAAGAGATCCGTTTTTTGGCATACAAAGTCTAATAAGAACATCAATTCGGCAATCATCTCTTCTTGCTCTTAGCTAACTAGCTCTTGCTCCCAGTCTAATCTACAAGTGTCATTGCCCATTATCCTCCACTCTTTTAATCAGGAACCACCATTTTAGTACTCGTTGTGCAAGACTGGTTCCAACAGTTGGCTCTTCCAATCAAGTTATTTGTGGAGACATTCTCCTCTATTTATAAAGTATAAAGACAGTTACAAATAGATTTTAAATGGAAATATTACATTTTTGTTTATATTTGAAGTTATCTAGAAGATTTTCACGAGTTTTTCGGAAATATTCCATGTCGAAAATTAAAAATTTCTATTTCCCTTTTATGACGTGTCATGCTTGTTCTCTTGTTCCAGTTTGATGCAAATTTACGAGATGAATGTTTATCGAGTTAACACTTTGATGACCAAGATATTTTCTTTGTTTTTTCAGCCGAATTGATGACTTGATAATCTTGTTATTCTTAGACCGAAGTAGGATATCGAATCCATTTCCAACATAGTTGATTGATAGTTATTATATGTTTCTCCAATTACCTCATCTTAAAATTTTCAATTTTTAAATAGCATATCAATCCATTATATGGTTCAAATTTTGCAATAAAAACATTTAAATTTAAAGGAGCTAATCTTTGTGTAATAATCGAGAAGACCAGAAACATTTATGGATGTTTGATAGACTCTCACGATATATCCATTGCTTGTATTTGAATAGACATCAATCATCTTTTTCTCATGATTTGTTGTCTAATAGCTCGGTAAGAAAATTGATAAAATTAGAGAACGCACGATTTAAGAACAAAAAAAGATAAAGCAAAATACAAAGTGTGTAATCAGCACAAGTCGTAATAATGGAACACAATGCGCTTAGTGGGCATACGTCAGCAACCCACAATAGCAAGAGTCAAATTTTAACCAGTTAAGCCAATCTATACATATACATATACTGATATACTCTATATATTACCATGTTGCTCATTTTCCCATGCAATCTTTGTTGTCTTTTTTGACATATTTGGCAACCACATTATTATTACAAGCTATATTATATAGATAAGGTTTTGGTGGAATTCACATTTATTATACATTTGCTTAGGATTAGCAATATTCATTACTGATTGGAACCTTTACTTCATTTTTTTTTTCAACTTATGCATCATTTACAAGATAAGAATATGTGGTAACAAAGTTTTCAATAACAGAGTTAATTATAAGTTACCTCTCTAATTTTACACAATGATAAGAACCATTACTTCAGTTTTTAGTTAACATAATATTTTATTATAAAAAGGAGGGTTAACCTCCAAGTTATAACAAAACTGAAAACATAAGTTTATCTTCTAAAACTACAAGCGAAGAAAAAATTTCAATAATTGAAGACAAAAAAATACTCAATACACAGTCTTCTTTTTCTATATTTTTCAATTGGGGATTTAGGACTTTTGATTTTGAAAAATCGGGAAGATTTTCGCGATAGGTTTTTTCACAAATAAACGTATATCTTCACGTAATATTATTTGGGATTTAAAGTTAGATTTAGACTATGAAATATGACTTGTTGATCTAATTATCTAAGAAAAATTAATTTTATAAAATTTACTCTTCTCTTTACTTTCCCCAATCATCTATATCAAGAAAGAATGATAAAAAAAAACACTATTGTAGATAAATTACTCTTGTGATTAACTCGTCACACTACATTTCCGATGAATCTTATACCTTAAAGCTAAAACCTAACAGTTGTATACTATTTATTTGGAGTACTCTAAAACTTAATAATATATTATAATAAACAAAAGTAGGAGTGTCTGAAGTCTAATATGTGATTCTGAATGATTAACAAAAGAACTAGTACTGTTTATTTGATATCATATTTAAAGAATATACGAGGAATATTCGGTTTGAAAATCCATATCACAATCATTCGAGTAAAGGTTTTTATTTCTTTCAAATTGCCAAAATATTTTTTAGAGCCTTTTCTCCAGCAATATTACTTTGTAGATAGTCAAAAATAATTATTACTTAATATAGAGTATATGTTCAGAGTATCTAACATTGGGACGATTGTATTCTGCAGAGTTATTTGGAATCTTGCACCTTTTGTGGGTATGGGATTAGAATGGCCTGAGTAGGAGATGGAATCATATCATCTCTAGTTCAGTTTATCTAGGCATGATCAACACACTGATGACCAAATTTAATCACCAGCCTTTCCAGGTGATAATATATTTACTGATCACCCTTCATCGTTTGCTCATAAGATTTAGATTCTTACTGTATAAGCTTAGATACTGTGTACTTGATAGCTAAAAATAGGTGGTCAATTACTGTTAAATGGTTTTATAGCATCTCCTGTGAGTTAAGCTGGACTAAACTTAGTGAAACCTCAGTGCTTCTCCTATTTTCCTAGTTATATGGTTCTCGGTACAGAATACAACTTTGGTTTTAATTATTACAAGGGAATTCCAATTCATATTTTCGTCTGTTTTAAGAGCCAAATATATGTATTGCCCAATAGAACTAGTTTCTGCCTTGCAGACTAAGGATCCTGTAAAATTAGTTACACATTCTGAGGTGCATTTAAGGAATAATAAGATTTTTGAGATATGCATACAATTAAGGAAAATAAATCTCCTTAGACGAATCTGGTATTATTTCCATAATATTCGAATTGGGGGTGAACTGAGGTTGTCGATTCTATACCTAATATTAAACCTAGATTACTATTGGTATATAAGGGCAGATATTGTGTATTGGTCTCCCCATCTTACGAAACAGTTTCTGGTTGACCGTTTTTTCTTTTTTCTATTACTTGTTAACGAATTTTTCTTTTGCTTTTCTTTTGTGAAGATGTCTCAAATAAAATTAAGTAAGAAGGC
The DNA here is from genome assembly GCA_900406435.1 of Lepidium aucheri. NCBI lineage: Eukaryota > Viridiplantae > Streptophyta > Magnoliopsida > Brassicales > Brassicaceae > Lepidium > Lepidium aucheri. The sequence continues at coordinate 32,344 of OVBA01001155.1, forward strand.
TAAGGATGTGGGTTATCCACCGCGGCGACTGCGAATTAAGATACCACGAATTGAGAATTCAGATCTTTGATAAGAAGATCTAAGGTACTAATGGATAGGTGTTTGAATCCTGTGATTCAGAATGTGGACACCTTTGTTTTTAGGGTGACTCAGTTCTGGAATATGGTAGGAAGGGTAGAGGGATTAAATCTGGGAAATGGGCGTTTTCAGTTTGAGTTCCAAGACTTGAAAGATATGGAATCTGTTCTCGCTAATGGTTCTATTAACTTTTATGGCTAGATGGTCACCTATGGCTGATGCGGACTACCCTAATACCATCGGTCTCTGGATCCGTATCACAAGCATACTATTCGAGTCCCGGGTCGAAGAGGTATACAGAACGGTTGCTGGGGCTATTGGTAAAGTGATTCAAGTGGAGACATTGAAAGGTAAAGTAAATATACTGATAATGCTAGCCGTAATAAAAGCTTTAAAGGTGCAGTCCTAACTAACAACAAGAAGTCAGCTACGACTGTAAAAAGGAAGAATATGGCTGCGAATTGGTTAGATATAATAAGCCTCGGGTCTTAGGTCAGAACCGACCTATTAGAGCAGATTATAGTTTTTTGGAATCAGACTCTGATCCGCAAGTGGCCATTCTCAATCAACCAGCTGCTTCTATAGTTTCTAAAGCTGGTTTTGGGACTGGAGAGTGCTCACATGGGAAGAACACACTAACTAAAAACGTGCGAAGACCCCTTTTTCAAGAGGCAATTTTACCTAATACTGATGAAGATAACCCTTTAAAGGTCAGTTATCTTGTTTCTAGTTTGATTAATATGATTTGGTCGAATAATAGTACTGATACACGTTTGTCATTTAAATTTCTGGGTGTTGTTTTGCAGGATGATACAACCATGGATGATGTTAGTAGGACAGAGTTGGACTGTTTGATTATGGAAGAAGAAACTCTGGATGATCTAGCCTTTAAGGCTAACCTAGTGTGTGCGACAGACTTTCCTGATGAAGAGATGATTCGGATTCATGAAGAATTTGCGCATAAATTGCAAAAGTGTCACGAGGCTAGGAATGCTAACCACCACCAGGGCCGAGCAAGCATCTATCTTGTTCCTCAACACCGCTTCGAGGAGTTAGTTCCAAGAAGATGCAGATCGTTGGGACTTTACTCTCCAATCAATCTTCGAAGAAGAACAAGGCGAACGATGATTCTTTGAAGGAGCATAATTCACTCCCTTATTTCTATTTTATTTTTTTATGCTTCAAGCTTTATGTTGGAATTGCCAAGGCATTGGTAGCAAACTTTCTAATGATCATCTTCATAGTATTTGGAAACAATTTAAACCGGATTTTTTTTCCTTTTAAAAACTAAGAATAATTTTCTTTTTATGAAAAAAATTTAGATTTATTTGGGTTATAATTTTCTAACTACGGTTGAACCAGAAGGAACTAGTGGTGGTTTATCATTATTTTATTCTGATCTTTTTGATATTACAATTAATCATAAGGATAAAAATATGATAGATGTATCAATTGATATGAAAGAAAAATCGATGAATATTAAATTTTTTTACGGGGAACCTATCCAACATAAATGATCCTATGTTTGGGAAAGGTTAACTCGGACTGGTATCACCAGGAATTTTCCTTGGTTAATTATTGCAGATTTTAATGAGCTATCTGGCAACCATGAAAAGCAAGGTGGCCCATTGAGACATGTTAATTCCTTTTTGGATTTTAACCAAATGATCCTAGATTGTGGACTTATAAATTTTCCTAAAATAGGAAATATATGGTCCTAGAGGAGAATAAGAAATAATGGGATAACCAGATGTGTTCTTGATAAAGCCTATGGGAACAAAGATTGGCACGAAGTTTTTTCTGCGTTCGAAAATTAAGTATCTATATATGATAGGATCGGACCATCGCCCTATAGTGGGCCAGTTTGCTGATCAGGCTTTTAAACCACATTGTCAGTTTATATTTGATAAACGATGGATTGGAAAAGCTGGTTTTAAGGATATAATTGAGAAGTGTTGGAACGGTTCTCAATACAGAAGACCAAGGACCTTTTCGGGTAAAGTTAAATCATGTCACCGGGAAATTTTTAGGAGTTTTCAAATTCAACCCGGACATCAGAAGATAGTAGAACTCCAAAAACTTGTTGAAGACTTGAAAAATCAAAGTACAAATGATACGAACAAAATTTTTCAAGCTAATATAAAGCTTAAACAAGCCTATTCCAAAGAAGATATCTACTGGAAACAGCAAAGCCAAAACAAATAGCTTCAAGAGAGGGATGCAAATACTAAATTCTTCCATGCTCAAACTAAACAACGTCAAGCCCGTAATCGATTGATTGGCATATCTACTAATACTGGCAAGTGGATTACAAAAGATGAGGATATCCTAGCAGAAGCTATTGGATATTTCATACGTCTTTTTATAAGTAATGGTAATTCTACAATTCCCCTAGAGGAATTAGAAGCTAAAATTGTGGACTCAGACAATCACTGGTTGATGTGAAGAGCTACAAAATAGGAAGTTAAGACTGCCTTGTTTATGATGGACCCAGGAAAATCTCCGGGTCCGGATGGCATGATGACACTTTTTTTCCAGAACTCATGGAAAATTCTTAAAGACGATCTAGTTAATCTAGTCAATGCAAATTTATGCCAAGGTTTTTTTGAACGTGATTTAAATGCTACAAACATTTGCCTTATATCTAAGGCTTCTCACCCATCAAAGATGACCGAATTCCGACTGATTAGCTTATGTAATGTAGGGTACAAAATTATTTCTAAAGTACTGCGTTTACGGCTTAAATCGGTACTACCCAAACTGGTATCGGAAACCCACTCGCTTTTGTAGCTGGTAGGTTAATCTCTGATAATATACTAATTGCGCAAGAAATATTTCATGGCCTTCGCATTAACAAGGCTGTAAAAAGTAAGTTTATGGCCATTAAAACAGACATGAGCAAAGCCCATGATAAAGTTGAATGGCTTTTTGTTGAAACATTATTTAGGAAACTTGGTTTTTGCGAATCTTAGATTAAGTGTATTATGTATTTCATTACTAGTGTCGAATACTCGGTTTTAACAAATAGGATTCTGGGTGGTGGCATCATCCTGCGTTGAAGTCTACGACAGGATGATCCACTTTCCCTATATATTTTTATTCTATGTACGGAGGTCCTCATATCTAAACTAGCCACTGCAAAACATAGATGTCTCATATCAAGCATCTCTATTGCAAGAAATAGCCCTACTATATCATATCTGATTTTTTTGATGATAGATTATTTTTCTGCAAAGCAACTAAGGAAGAGACCTACATATTTTGCGGATACTAAATGAGTATGAAGTGGCATCTAGACAATAAATTAATTTCGACAAATTTTCGATTCAATTTGGTCAATCAGTCCCTGAAAATCATAGAATGGAAATACATAGTATTTTAGGAATTTCCAAGGTGGGTGGTATGGGTTCCTATCTCGGCCTTCCAAAAAATCTGGGTGGAGCAAAAACATAAGTCTTCGCTTTTGTGCGTGAAAAACTACGGGAACGTATTAATAGTTGGTCGTCTAAATTTCTGTCTAAAGCGGGTAAGGAGGTTTTGATTAAATCGGTCCTAACAGTCCTTCCAACTTATGTTATGTCCTGCTATTGTTTGCCCAAATTGGTGATCATTAAACTGAATTCGACAATTGCAAACTTTTGGTGGTCAAACTCTGAAACTACTAATGGTGTACATTGGAAAAAATGGAAACAACTATGTAAACCCAAGTTTGAAGGTGGATTAGGGTTTTGTGCGTTAGTTTAATTCTGCCTTTTTAGGCAAACAATTATGGAGACTCCTAGATTTCCCGGACTCTTTATTTGCTATGGTTATGAAAGAAAGATACTATAAAGACACGAATCCAATGTCTGCTAAATTAATGGCAAACCCTTCCTACGGGTGGCATAGCATAGTGTCTAGTCGGTCTTTGGTTTCTAAGGGTATTATACGGAGAATTAGGGATGGGAAATCCATCTAAGTTTGGTTGGACCCGTGGATTCCGGATATGTTTCCTAGACCGACAATTGGTAATGGTGTTAATATGTTCCCTGATCTTACTGTGGATCAATTTATTGACCATAGAATGGGTAAATGGAAGGAGGTTCTGGTAAAACAATACTTTTGTACTTCTGTTGTCACATTAGTTTTGGGACTACCTATTCCTCGTAACCCTCAAACTGATTACTAGGGATGGCTTTTTACAAGGACTGGATGTTATTCGGTCAAATCCGGATATCAATCCGAAGAGGCGGCTTCACTGATTGAGTTTGGACAATTTGGACCTAATTTCCAGGCCTTACATAATAAGATTTGGAAAATAGATTGTCCTAATAAAATTAAACATTTTATGTGGCAAACTCTTTCTGGTTGTATGGCAGTCAAACAGAATCTGAGTAAACATGGTACTAAATGTGATACTCGTTGTTCGCGTTGTGGTTTGAATGAGGAGACGATATCATGCCATCTTTGAATGTCCTCCTGCTCTTCAGACTTGGGCGCTTTCTAATATTCTCTCTGCGATTAATATCTTTCCGGGAACATCTATATAGTATAATTTGGACTATTTATTTTGGAGAATTCTTGAAATTGCGGAATTCCAATTCTTTCCATGGATAATATGGCATCTCTGGAAAGCACGAAATGAACGATGTTTTTCAAATAACTTGCTGGATTTGCATCTGATAATTTCTCAACCGGTGATGGGTTTTAAATAATGGTCCTTAGCTAGACAAGAGCTACAACCCAATAGACTCTCTTAGTAGCCACATCTGCCTTTACGAAGGCTCCATGAGTTTTCCCATCTATAGCAAATCCCAGTTTCACAGGATACAAGTGCCTTGTGGACGCTTTTTGGAAGAATACGGACCTCAATACCAGTTTAGGATGGTTCTGTTTTCCAGATTCGGTGGAAGGAACTCATATGGGGGCTAGACGAGTACATCAGAGTTTATCGGCCCTTCATGCTGCGGTCGAAGCAATACTATGGGCAATGGAGTCATTGATCTCGTGGCACATAACGAAGGTAGAGTTCTCGACGGGCTGCGAATCGGTACTAAAGATCTTCATGAACCTAGAGGAGTGGCCTGCCTTTATTTTGTATCAAGAGGAGTTTGCATGTTTGGGTTTTTTGTTTATAGTCTTTTCTCTCTTAGTTACACCAAGATGTCTAAACTACATGGCTGATTCTCTTGCATGTAATGCTCCAGAATCAGATTTTTGAGGATTGATGTAATCACCACAAGCACTTCATTTTTATGATATAATACATGTCATTGACAAAAAAAGAAGACAAATGTGGTGTAAGAACAGATAATAAAATTTATTACTGTGGAATCTAAGACAACAATGATAAGTGCATTAATGTGATTGTAAACGACTCAGCAGTCCACAATATCATATACTTTTTTTTATATATAGGTGATGTTTTAATTTTTTTACACATAATTTTTTTCTCAATTTTACTATAATTGGATTGATAATGCAAGATCTATAGTCAAAGCTCATACCCTAAAATCTTTTTTATTCTTTCTCTCGCATCTGGGAAGATCCGAACCCGAGTGCTCGAGGATTTGTAAATGGGCCACTACCAATGGACCATACAAATTAAAAAATATTAATTATTATTATATTTAAATATATTTTATTACAAATTCCAAAAAAATCTAAGAGCATGTTTAATGGTAAGACTCTTAATTTGAGTCTCTCACCAATTAAAATGTAATATTTTAATATAATATGTTTTTCTAATTAAATTTTAATTCTGAAAAAATAAATAAACCAATGAAAAGAAGACACATGTGCTACATAATCTCTTAAATCTCTTCCTTGAATCTCTTAAATCTCTTCCTTATGAGACTCATCTCACTCTCTCTCTTCTCTTTTCATTTTTTAATATTTTTTTTTCTTAAGAAATTCTCATAGTCTCACCATTAAACATGCCCTAACCAAACACAAATCAATCTGCAAAATTCAAATAGTCAAAACACACTAAAAATATAATAAATTTTGCATAGAAATTTTAAAACATCAACTAAAATAAAACAATTTTTTTTCTAAAAATATCAACTAAATAAAAAGAGAGAGAGTACTGAAATATGGATTCCAAATATTTTATCAAAATATACCACCTAAGTCGTCCAAATAAAATATTCACCTATATATATATAATCTTGGAATATACATATCAAAATTATAAAATATCCAAAAAATAAATTAACCATTTGAATTTATAATATCAGTATTATTTAACTGAGCTATTAATTAATGGATTAAGGTAAATTTAAGTATTAATTTATAAATTGTTCGATTTTATTGTGAATCACTTATCACCTCTTTGAATTATAATTCGTTCACGTTTGTACTCGAAAATTAATTTATTAGGGAAATATTGATTTGAAGAGATTCGATAACTTTTTTTTTTTTTTTTTACATTGGGCCACAACTGGCCGGCCCAGTAGCCAAGTTACTATATTATGCAGGTAGCGAGATTCGATTTCCAGATATGTAAGTGCACATGTTTTTAGTGGACTTACCACCTGCCACTAGGCTAAATGCCACTTACAAAAGATTCGATAACTTCTTCTTCCTTAATACAATAGGTTTTACCTATACATTCTAAAGATCATGTATGAGCAGAAGTTCAATCCACAAACCAATGATAATTCAGTAGATCATGTATGAGCAGAAGTTCAATCCACAAACCAATGATAATTCAGTTTGACATATATAGGTAGTAAAATTGGTAAGTGACTAGTGGCGATTAAGATGAGCCATAAATATATTTATGAAATCGATGTGTAGCGGTTCCAAATTGCTGTATTTTATTTTCGTTGTTGCAAACAAATTATATACAGGATCCAATAATCACATAAATTCTTATGATTGCTGGTGACAATTCATATTAGTCAAACGTTAAATGTGACACTCACTGTTGGATATAAAGTAATGAAAGACACAATGATTGTGTGATTGGCCCCTGCTTATATTTTTGACCCATCGATTTATCCACTGCTCATACACATTGCTTGTTTTCTTTTCATATATCTACACAAAATAATAATTTACCGAATGTTTTTAGACGAAATTTGAGTTATGTTAAATTACCATATTTAGAACAGATGTATAGAACCCTCTAAGTCAGAAGAAGGTTTCTATTCTTGTTGATTTTCCTTAGGACGACAACTAGAGCAACAAGTCTTTTAACTTGTCTCCTCACTCTTCTGCAACAAGCCCACTTCTAGATCATTTGCTTCATCTTCCTCAAGCTTTACGGGCGGAGTAGAAGAAGGAGAAGCACGATAACATGTAGTTGCGGCTTCACGCTCGTTACGTAGAAGCATCATACTATTAAGTATCACAAGCAAACAAGTTCCTGCATCTGCAAGAACAGCTGCCCAAACCAGAGGATGACCTGCAAAACCAAGCACCATGATTGCTCCTTTTATGCTCACAGACAGAACCACATTCTCAATCACTTTCCTATGACTTCTCCTCGCTAGTCGCATCCCTTCCGGGATCTTTCTTATGTCGTTTGACATAAGAATGATATCTCCTGTCTCTGTTGCAAGTGCTGACCCTGAGATTCCCATAGAAATGCCAATATCTGCTTTAGCTAAGGCTGGTGCATCGTTAAGCCCGTCTCCTACCATCATTGTTGGCCCTTGGCTCTTGAACTAATCGATGATTCTTGCTTTATCTTGTGGAAGAAGTTCAGCATGAACAATATCCAAAGCATTCCCTAGCTGTGATATTTATGATTTTCTGATTATATGACTAACAAAATAGACATACGGGAATAATAAAATGACTCTGCTTCACCTGTTGTTGAATAGACATGGCTGCATCTCGGTTATCTCCTGTGAGCATTACAGTTTTGATTCGTAAAGACTTGAGCTCCTTTAGTGCTTGAGCAACCCCATATCTACAACCGTCCAAGAGATTGAAATTTCCGGCCAATTTTTCTCCTATGTATATGTAACCAACGGTCTTACCCAGCTTCATATTAGCTTCAGTATCCGGAACTTTATGTAACATCCACAAAGCAGAGTTTTTGCAAAGGTTAGATAGATAAAGAACACGAACAAGAACAACAACAACACTTGAGGCTGCTCGGAAGACAAATGTAACTTCAATTTCAAAGTTGTGAGACCTGTTAAGCATCCAGCTCTCTTTGCAATTCTTTTGTTTCCAATGTAGATGTCTTGACCATCTATTCTCCCATAAACTCCTTCTCCTGGAAAGTTCTCAAAGTTCTCGACGAAATCAGGCTTAGGCTCAACACCAATTGATATTGCGTAGTCAATAAGCGCTGCTGCCATTGGATGACTTGATTTGCTCTCAATACTCGAGACCCTGTGAGAAAATTTCAAAATCTGTATGCTTCCATTTCATCACACAGATAGGGAACTGCTTAATGCAGTGAGAAACTTACATACATTACTTACCAATAAAGCAAGTTGGGTAGATTAATACTGTAAGAGAGAGACCTAAAATCTGAGACCATGAACTCAGCCTTTGTAATAGTTCCTGTTTTGTCAAAAGCAGCAATCTTGACCTTTGCTAGGGTCTCTAAACTATCACCAGTCTTGATCAGAAACCCAGACGTGGCTGCTTTAGTGAGAGCACAAAAGGTAGCAACGGGTGTAGATAAGATAAGACCACACGGACAACCACTTACTAACACTCCGAGTGCTAAGTGAAACCAATGGCTGAGATTATGAACCTTTAAAAAAGCTGGAGTAACCGCGAAACATGCTGCTAAAACCACAACAGCTGAACAATCAACAAAGAAGAATGGATCAAATTTCTTTCTCCTCTACTAAATTGCGATTATGATCTATGAAACTCATCTCATCATTCTCCTGACCTGGAGTGTAGTAGCGAGAACATTTATCTATAAAACCTTTGAGCTTTGGTTTGGCTTTTCTGTGCTTCTTCCACGAGCTTAGTCATTTTAGCAACGACACAGTCTCGAGCTAGAGCTGTAGTTTTCACCTTTATATAACCTTAAGATACAAAACTTTTAGCTATGAGCTGAAAAAGAAGGATCATATATATACGATTATCAAATTAAAGATTATGTTTCGTACCATTAAGATTTATGGTTGCAGCCAAAACAGTTGACTCTCTTTGTTTTGAGACAGGGAATGATTCTCCTGTCAATGTTTTCTCATCCACATCACAGCTTCCATCAACCACAACTCCATCAATCGGTATACTTTCTCCAGCTTTAACTGAAACAACTGTATTGATTCCAACCTCATCTACATTGACTACTAGTCCAGTTTCCGCTATCACTGCTTGCCTTGGAGCTAAGCTCATTAGTGATGTCATCACTGTGCTTGCCTGAAAAAAGCTGTTACTTCAAAACAATGATCAACTGATAGATGTAAAACTAGTGCTCTTCCATATTGATCAGTACAACAAGAGCTGAGTTTCCATATGTTATAGGAGTATAGAGTAACTCTACACAAACTAACCTTATGGGCAGCACTAGACTCAAGCCAATCTGCAACTGAGAATAGAAAAACAATTGTGGCAGCTTCTGTGTAATCCTGCATACATACCGATATTAGTTCACCAAATGAAACAATCGAGCACAAAGTCTTAGATATTCAGATCATTACCAGCAACCAGAGTGAGAGCGTTGATGTCGACCCTGAACCTTGTGACCGAAGCAACAGCTTTGGCAAGAATGGGGAAAATTCCAGCCATCATGGCCACAATAGCAAACCACTCAAGCGGACTATAGAAGTATTTGAAGAAGGAGACACCAAGCAGTACACCAGAAATCACAGCATAAGGGCTTGGCCATTGACTCTTCAAGCTTGTCTCTCCATATGGTCTCACACTTGCTTCAAGTCTTGCTTGATTCAGAGCCTTAGCTGTCAGGAAATCAGTTTCATACCGTTTAAAAAAAAAGCCAAACGAAAAAGTTCACAATTTGAAACCCAAAACTTCAATCAGATAACTCCAAAAAACCCAAAATTTTGACTTTAGTTAGGAAAACCAAATTTTGGACGCAGACTTTTACTAGGACCGGTGTTTGTAAACAAGTCAACAAGCGATGAGAAAAAAAGAATTGTTTTTTTTTTTTTTTACCGATTTGAAGCGGAGAAATCAAAAAGGCATCGTGGACAACGATGAAGGTTCTAGAAGGAACGATGACGGAGAATTTATTGACGCCGGTAAACGGACTGAGAACGTCTCCGACAAGAGAAACCTCCGATGAACAACATATTCCAACCACGTCAAAGTAGCTTGTCTGTAAATTCTTTTTCTTCGTCTCTTCACCTTCCGCCATCGCTGTGTGAATGGTATTCGACAGAGGAAATCGTAGAGATATAAAGTGATGAAGTCGGAGGGTAAAATGTTATTTGCAAATGTCAACGAATGCTGTTGACATTGTATAGACAATCAAATAATTTTCTAAAAAAATATATTACATCAAAAGAATTCGTCAAAGACCATAACAAAGTATTTTCCATATTATTTTTTTTTGTTAGATCGATCTACAGCCAAAACTCATTTTTTTTTCTTTTGCATAGGGGACGAATCAAACTCTGACATGAGAAATGCTAAAGTAGTCACTACCACTAAGTTACACGTCCTCGACGTATTTTCCATATTACTTTGATTTATGTTTTTTTTCCTAACTTATCTCATATAATTAAATCAAATAATCGAGCCAATGTTGAAGTACATAATCAACAAATGACTAATTCTTCAAAAGCTCTCTAACACTATGAGTTAGAAAATTAGTTTTGTGATTCAACAATCTAGGAATCAAGGAGAGCAAAAAGAAAGGAGAGCAAAAAGAATGTAAAGAAACTCTTAAACATGATCAGCTACCATCTTCAGCACCTCCACACAATCCACCGCAAAGATGTCTGAAAAAATGGAGAGAGTGAAGGGAAGACATTGCCCACAACAGAGCTTCAAATTCGGAATGAAAGAGAAGACGACTTCGAGGAATATACCTCATGCTCCAAACTAGCACCAGAGGAACCATTCGAGAAACAGAACCAACCAAGTCCCGGAAAGAGCTCAGAGTCCTTCCAGGAACCATCTACAAAACACATATACCCTGTAGGTGGTGTAACCGTCAAGGGCCTGAACAAGAGCTCTTGCTCGAGTAAGACTCCTAGCGACTAGGATAGCAAGAAACTCGGTCCAGGGAGCCCCTCTCATTAGATAAGGTCCAAGCAATAGCCTCTGCTTCAGCATGATGAACCATTTCCTGGGAATCCCGATCAATATTGGAAAACAACTTATCATTTCTTGCTTTCCAAATGAACCATAAAACCCAAAGGAAACTCTGCTTATCAACATCTGGAAGAACATGCCAAAAAAGGGAATCAAAATTGGTATAAAGCGAAGCTCTTGGAAAATCTCGTCCGACAAGATCCAAGATATGGCACATGTCTAGAGCGCTAGAGGACATTCAAACAAAACACGATTCATAGTCTTTGAAGCAAAGCCACACTAAGCATAGGATATATCACAATTTATTCCTCGACGAGCCAGATTCGACCCAACTGCAATATGACCAGAGAGAGTCTGCCACATGAAATATCTGATCTTTGTAGGACACGGAACCTTCCATATTTGAAAATGTAGAGCTTCAAAATTTGGACCAAAAGTTCCAACACCCCTATGAGAAATATTTCTTTGAGCCCAATAACCAGATTTACTCGTATACCTTCCAAATTTGTTAAAATATCAACCTAGTCAATCTTTCATTTCCCTCATTGGAATAGGAATTCCAAGAATTAAGCAAGCATCAGGGAGACCCACTAACTGATTGACCAGAGCAGTCCGCCACCCCTTAGACACTGGGTCAATAAGATGATCTACTTTTAGATCTGGGTAGTAAAGCTATCCCGACCCTAATGTTGAACAAGGTAAAACATCCGGGATCCAATGATCATGTCACACATAAATAATAGACCTATCACCCACACGTTTAATCAACCCTTTACTAACCAGGGCCCTGGCCGAGATAATACTCCGTCAACCATAAGAAGGAGAATAGGTCCACCGGGGAGCTAAAGGATCAGAATCTCTAAAATAGCAACCTCGAAAGATCCTGGAGAACAAAGAATTAGGGAAGTCAATAAGGCACCACAACTCCTAGCTAGGAGAGTTGAATTAAAATCCTCAATCAGGCGAAAATCTAAACCAATTTCATTTTCCTTTGCATAACTTCTCTCACTTAGCCTTCCCAAAGAGTAGCGAGAACACTGCTACAAAAAATCAGCGATCACAGAAGTAATTTTCAGATGAGACCTATTAGTAACCAGAAACAAGAAATTTATAAAAGACGGAAGAGCAGGCAAAACCGACTTAATAAGGACCTCCTTACTACATTTCGACAAAATTTTGACAACCACATGTTAATGCTATCCTTGATTTTGTCATGCACAAAAGCAAAGACCATAGCCTTTGAGCCTTCTAGACCTTCTAGTAGACCTAAATAGTATCACATACCACCAATATTATGAATGGGAAAATGATCATTTCATACCAAATTTACCCGTTTTTGCCAAATTAATTACGAACTACTTATCTCTCTGAAAATTACCGAACTTTTTGTTGACTTTGCCAATTCATGATCATTGTTAGTCAAACTTAACCATCTGTTTACCACCAATAATCATCGTCAATTAAGAAATTACGAGATTAAATGAAACGCTTCATGTTGACCAAAATGATACAAAACTCAACGTTTAATCAGAATTTCCAATTTTGAACCCTAGAAACAACATCCTGAGTACTCCTTCTTTCTTTATTCTACTTCAAACTGATTTTTTCTACTCTATTCTTCTCTTTTCTTCTCTAAAATTTGGCTGCGCTCATTGATATTCTCTAATAAAATTTTGACTTAGTTGATCTTCTATTTCGATTTTGTACTCTATAAAAAAATTTGATTGTGGCAAGACTTGAAATGGCGAAGTGTGGGTTTCCTGTTAACTGTGAGTGTGGATGTAATGTGAAAAAGTACACATCATATACACAAGATAACTTATCCATTTTATGGATGTGAAACTATGAAGAAGGTAAATACTTATGAACTATCTTTTGATTTATGATTGTGTGTAAATACTTTGAACGATGTTTTGATCTTTGGTTGGTTATTAGGATCATCTCTTTAAATGGTGTGAAAATCTTGTACTTAAGGAAGTGGAAGATTTGATTCCAAAAATTGGAGACTTTGAACGTGGAGTTGAGAAGATAAAAAGTGTGTTTGAAGTTGTGAAGGATGAGATTTTGACAAAGATGTTCTGAAATTAAAAGAATCCATTCAGATAATGAAAACTGTATGCATTCTGTTGTTTGTGTTAAGTGTTGTGTTTGTTTTTACTGCAGTTGTTGTGTTTTGATACTATGAGTGTCTCGTTGTTTTGTAAGATATATGAGTGTGAAACTCGTCTGAGTTTTCAGAGAATACTCGCTTGAATTTGCAGAGAATATTATGAATGTGAAACTCGTTTGTGTTTTTTACCTGTGACGTGAAATAGAGTTTAAGAATTTAAAAGAAACTCAAAGTAACTTAAAGTACAATAACGTAGTTTGAGACAAAAGCATTACAATAATCTGAGAATTGAAAAGAAACTCAACGTACAATAATGTAGTGTGAGAAAAACAAGCAAACATTACAATATTCTGAGAAGTCAAAAGAAACAAAGAAACTCAAAGTTTCATAACACAAAGGCGGAGAATCCAAAAGAAACATGAGTTTGAGAAAACGAGTTCAAACAAAACGTAAAGAACTAGACTTGTGATCCAGCTTGTCATATTCCATATTGTGGTCCACCAACTTGTGATCCACCTACTTATGTTCCATCTACTTGTGTTCTATCAACATCCACCTAACTAAAAACAACATATAAGCATAAGAATGAGTATGAAAAAACAGAAAATTTATAAGCATAAGAGTTGGGACTTTTATAAAACTTGAGACAAAGTATCCAAATGTGGTCTTCCTTGGACGTCCTCGTGGCTTTTTAGCAGTAGTGTCGTTTGTTTGTGTTGGCTGTGAACATGTTGCCTTGTTCTAGCCTTCTTTGTGACACTGAAACACGTCATAACACGATTTTTGCGAGACAACTAAGTCTTGCTACCTTGCGATTCATTCTGTCTTCTACGCCTTGCGTAGTTACTTGGCCAACCAGCTTTTCCCACTCTATTTGGTGGTGGTAACACTGGTAACCTATTCACCCTAGGCCATAACTTTATTCCCTCAACAAGCTTAATTCCATTCTCATATGTTTTTTGCCAAACTTGAGTCTTAAAGTAGTCTAAAACATAATCATCAACCTTTTGCTTTTTGGAAATAATAACACAAGTAGCGTGTACATAAGGTATTCCATTCAACAACCATTTTCCTCAACCACAAATCCTTAATTTCATCTCTACTCGATAAGAACAACCATGCATATCTACTTCGTGCATATCCCTGGTTGACATAAGCCTAACAAACTCTCTAGATTTTTGTATGGTTAATTCTAACCGCTTATGAGTGCTCTTTGTGTACCGAGACAGTAATGTTTGAGAGATAATAGACCTTTTAGAAGTATGTACCATACATTGTCTCCTAGTGTCTTCTAAAAAGTCTACCAATGGTTTCATCCTAGCCTCAAGAATAGTCCTATTGAATGACTCACTCAAGTTATTCAAATTATCATTGCAACAACTACCAACCTTGAAGAATGTCTGAGACCATGTTTCAGATTTTTGCTTAAGCAGTGAGTCGTACGCTCCTTGGCTGCACTGTCTCAATGCCTCAATTGTGTAACTCCTAGCAATTTTCCAGAACAGTCTCTCAATTTCCATGTCATGAGAGTCTCATTCCCAGTTTGCGAGAATGTGTCTAGCACACATTCTGTACTCGACTTCTGGTAGCTGATTTTGTACAGCCTTTACCTATCCCTGCACATACAAAAAAGAGAAAGATAACACAATCAAATCAAATTTTCAGCAACAAACATATAGAAATATACCAAGACATAATTAAAAAACAAAAGAAGTAACTTTTGTTTGTCGGATATTATAATGTAATCACCACCCTCACCAAGTCAATTCTATTTTCAAGTGGTGCATGAACCAATCCTAATTTGCCTCATTCTCAATCTCGAGAATAGCCCAAGCTATTAGGAGAATACAGTTGTCACCATCACGCCCAACCGCTACTAACAACTTGACATTCTCCTAGTTTCACTCTCCCTATGAGGCATCTGAGATTGTTCGAAGAAAAAACAAATTTTAAAGAGAGAATGAGAGAAGATGAAGATAATCAAACAAAGATGAAGAATAAAATAATTCAAAAAGAGAAAGAGAGAAGATGAAGATAATCAAATAGAGAACGAAGAGAAACATATGTCGCAGAGAGAAAAAGAGAAGATGAAGATAATCAAATAGAGGAAAAGTCGATCTGAAATCGGAAAAAGAAAGAATATGAACAGATTTTGATTTTGTCTTCTAGGATTTACAATTGGGATTGTTTAATTAAACGCAGATTTTGAGTATGTTTAATCTAATTGGAAAAACACATCGTTTCATTTGACCCCTCAATTTACATTATCTAACGATAATTAACGGTGATAAACAGATGGTTAAGTTTGTCTAACAATGATCATGAATAAGCAAAATCAATGAAAAGTTTGATATTTTTGAGAGAGAAAACTACTTTGTAATTAATTTAAAAAATGAGAAATTTGGTATTTAAATGACCGTTTTTCCTATTATGAATTTATATATATAAAGTAGAATCCTCGTCTCTTCTCATGAAGCCACATCATCCTCCACATCATAAATTTACCTTTTAAAACCTATTAATTTTAAACCATAATTAAAAATATATGATAAAT
>OVBA01001156.1:0-48259 GCA_900406435.1 Lepidium aucheri
CTTGGAATGTTATTGGGTTGGATGTAACCTTAGCAGTCAAGGAATTTTTCATTGTCGGTTGCCTATTGAAACAATGGAATGCCACGGTTATCACTCTTATCCCAAAAAAGACAGGAGCTGACAAACTTAGAGATTTCAGACCAATATCTCTTTGTAATTCCTTATATAAGGTTATTGCTAAGTTGTTGTCTAAGAGGCTGCAGGAAAATGCTGCCAAACATGATCTCCAATTCACAATCAGCGTTTGTAAAAGACAGACTTCTTGTTGAAAATGTTTTATTGGCTACAGAGTTAGTACAAGGTTTCAACTCCAAATCTGTTTCTCCAAGAGGTATGCTAAAGGTGGACATCCGAAAGGCTTTTGACACAGTGAGGTGGGATTTCATCCTTCATATTCTAAGTGTAGCTGATTTCCCACCAATTTTCATCAATTGGATTAGGGAATGTATTACAATAACAACCTTCTCAATAAGCATCAACGGAAGTTTACAAGGGTATTTTAAAGGTACTCAAGGGCTGAGACAAGGGGACCCTATTTCCCCTCTCTTTTTTAATTGCTATGGAAGCTTTTGCTAACCTAATAAAGATTAGATTCTCTTCTGGTGATATTGGTCTTCATCCGTTATGCATTCAGCCTACCATCTCCCATTTAGCTTTTGCTGATGATCTTATGTTGTTCTATGATGGAAAGCCTTCATCTTTACAAGCGATCTCTGACTCGCTAGATATTTTCCAAGCAATCTCTGGGCTAGGAATTAATAAGGAAAAGATTGAACTGTTCCTCGCTGGCATGTCTCGCCAGAATGACAACAGCTCATCACTTTCTCTAGGTTATCCTCTTGGTTATTTTCCCATTAGGTACTTGGGACTGCCACTAATGCACCGGAAGCTAAGAGTCAGCGAATACTCCCCCCTAATTGACAAGATCATAGTAAAACTGAACCATTGGACAACAAGAGCTCTATTATTTGCCGGGAGACTTGTGTTACTGAAATCTGTGATTTATAGCTTGACAAACTTTTGGATGGCTGCATTCTCGTTGCCAAAAACCTGCTTACGGAAAATAACGCAGCTTTGCATAAGATTCCTATGGAAAGGAGATATTTCTAAACAAGCAATACCTAAAGTGGCTTGGATGCAAATTTGCTTACCAAAGGAGGAGGGGAGTCTAGGTTTGAGGGACTTTACTCATTGGAACCAGGTTTTAAAACTCAAACTTATTTGGGTTTTGTTTGCTAAGCCAAATTCTTTATGGGTTGATTGGAACTATCACTATAGATTGAAAAGTGAACATTTTTGGGCAGCCACTCCCAAGCCTAATGACTCATGGATCTAGAAATCTCTGTTAGCTCTAAGGTCACTAGCATCTCGCTTCCTCATATGTCAACTCCAAGATGGAAAAAAGCAAGTTTTTGGTTGGATTCTTGGTTACCTGCTGGTCCACTTATCCAACAAATAGGGAACGATTCTCCACAACGTTTTAAGATTTCCTTATCAACGACTGTCGCACAAATGGTCCTTGCATCGGATTGGAGATTACCTCCCCAGCGTTCTCGGATTGCTGGAGCCTCTCTTCTTAGAACCTTAATGCAAGATGCCAGCCTGCCTCAACAAGATTATGGCCCTGATATGTATTTATGGAAAACAGACTTTGAAGCAACAAATTATTTTTCCACCAATCGGACTTGGCAAGAACTAAGGCACACTGCACCGAAACAGCCGTGGTTCTCTGCAGTATGGTTTAAATTTTTAGTTCCTAAGCACTCTTTTACTTTTTGGACTGCCAATTTAAATCGTCTACAGGTCAGATCGAGACTACATCAATGGGGAGTAGCGACTTCAAATGTGTGTTGTGTTGTAGTAACCATGAAGAAACTAGAGACCATGTTTTCTTGTGGTGTGATCTTGCAGAGTCTCTTTGGATAAAATTTTTTGCTAGATTGGGTGAACCTACTACTATTTTTGGCTCTTGGCAGGTCTTTATTCGATGGATGAGTTCTGGCCGAACTTCCCAACACTCGCTACTGCGGAAATTGAGCTCCCAAGCTCTTATCTTCTCTATATGGTCTGAACGGAATAACCGACTTCATAATGCCATATCTTTAACTGCCGACTCTATCTTTCATATGTTAGATAGACTAATTAAGGATATTCTATTGGCTAGGCTGAATCACAAAGGTAACCATAATATTTTGTCTTTGTGGTTTACCTATAGCTAGGCTATTATCTTACTTTGCAACGGTATCTCGGAGTCTCATTGGGTTTTTTAACTTTTTTGTGCCCAATTGACTGTTTGAAACCAACTTAGCTTTTTATGTAATTATGTAACCCCTTTCCTTTTGGTAATAAATTCACATTTTATCACAAAAAAAAAATCATCATTATCATTAGTACTGATTTTTCAAATTTTTAATAGTTCTGGGAATGATCTAATGGTTTATAACCGGTGAAAATAAATCAAACCAATTATTCCATCAAAACGTGTTTGTAATAGTCTTACTCTTACTCTTACATGAAGAGCTTCAATAATTTTAGAAATGTTGACTATAAGAGGTAGAGAAATTGTAATTGTAGTCATCTACATTTTCAATTGGTATATATAATTATCAACTATCTCCAATAATTTTAACACTTTTTTAACGAATAATTGAATCAACAAAACATAATCTATACTTTAAATCTTATAATGTGATTATTAGAAGTTAAAGTTCAATGGAAAAAATGCGAACATGTACTACTAAATTTACTTTCCCAAATTTTAGACTATTTTTGTTGTCAATAGTTAAAACGACAAAATCCATTCTATAACTCAATCATTCATAAATCTTCTATTTTTATTTTTCATATGCAGTAAAATAAAATTATAGATATCTGAACGATTAACTGGTACGAAATGAACTCGGAATTTTGTGATCTTGATATAGTAAGTCGGAATAAGTTTTATAAGTTTACTAAAACCAATTTCCGAAGTTGGATCACATAAAAGACCTATGGATTCTAATAAAGATGGTCGGAAAGATCATAGGGAAAGAAATATTAATTATATATATATATATATATATATCCATTACGTGTTAAGTAAAACATGCATTTGTCAAATTTCTGCTTAGAAGCTTCTAATCATAATTTATTCCACTTCATTTGATTTATTATATGAATATAGTGTGACCCATGCACATATAATTAATATTTAAAAAAGAAAATGGAATTGTATATGTAAATGTGAAAGGAATTATAAAAAGTTAAGCTAAGAGGGAACATAAAGTAATATTTAAGGTTATATTGAAGCTAAATAATTATATCATAAGCAATTTGATTTCTTCCAAAGTGGAGAACAATAAGTGCTTTGTTGATTATTATTACTTGTTTATTTCTCATTTCTACTCTCTATGGTTCTCAAAGGAAACATGTTGTTTGTTTAAAGACAAACATTTTTGTCGTTAATCTCTTTATTTCCCAATTTAAATTGCTTTCATTCCTTAGCTTTTTTTGTGTGTCACATAACCCTATCTTGTTTAAGATGGCTATCGACAAGAAGAAAACATATGTAAGATGGCTTTTTAAACAATGATAATCATCTATAGAATTTATGATTTGGTCTCTCTAGATTCATAAGTATATAATAAAATAACAACTAGTACTTCTCATTCATATCAAATAACCGAAATTCGACAATTAGATTCATAAGAATCGATCTACAGTCAAACATAGGTTAAAAGATATATTAACTCTAATAAAAAGACAATAGAAGTAGGTATAACCAAGTGACAAAAAATACTTTCCCATTTCGAATTAAGCCCTTTTTTTGTTAATATTGGGTCACAATTGGCCGGTTCAATAGCCAAGTTCTTAAAACATAATGTAGGCAACGAGACTCGATCCTAAATTATGCAAATATACTTGTTTTTAGTAAACTTACAACCTGACACTAGAATAAAAACTATCTCGAATTAAACTTAATATTAGAAATATTATTTTATGATCATTATCCATATAGATTATTAAAAATTTGTTTGATAGATTTTGACTTGTAATTAAATATAGAGAGTAGTAAGTAATTTGACGTGTCTCTCGGTCAATAAGTCAAAGAGGTATACGAGTTAAGTTAGTCATAACCCACTCGTGCGTTTTGCAGTCTCTTCTCTTCTCTTGTCTTTGTTTGATAAGTCAACAACTGAAGCTTTGTTAATGTAAAATATTAATCGTACTTTACATTATTTTAATTGTCATTAGTAAGTGGCTACTCTAACTAATTAATCCCTTTCTTTTTTCACGATGATTATTATAAGTTATGAAATATATATATATATATATATATAGTTTAACAGAAGTTTTCTACTTAATTCTAGGTCTTAGTTGTTTTGTTATCAATTTACTATTGTTTGATGTCAAAGTCAAATATTCAGTTTTCATATAGATTAAAATAAAATGTAAGATATATACCTAACAACTTATTTGTCAACTATGAGTTTTTAACGTAAAATTACAAATTAATTATTATTTTTAATAATTAGTTGGACAAAGCCCAATTTATAGCACAATTATTTTTAGACGCCAGATAATACTGTGTTGATTATACGATTCACTCGAGTTTAATTTCGATATAAAATACAACTAATTTAACATCTTCTTTTTACCAGTCACTATTGGCCGGTCCATTAGCCAAATTCCTATATAATACAAGTGACAGAATTCGATGCCGAAATGTGTAAGTGGGTCTGACTTTAATAGACTTAGCACATACCACTAGACTAAAGACCATTTGTACCAACTTAACCATTCAAGCTAACATATTACATTTTTTCCTTTAATGTAGCTTAGTTATTTTAATTTAAAGTTATAATTCATGAATAGTCGTTGTTAATGTGGAATTTAAGATGACAGATTAATTTGCAAAAATATTTTTTTGAGAAAATTAAACCTCGTACTAATAAATAAGAATAGGAAAATGGAGTGAACAAGTCAAAGATAAACTCATGCAGAAGAAGAAGTAACAAAATCATACAAATTTAGGTCAATGAAATATTAACCGTAAAAAGCAAGACCATTGAGATTCGAGAAAAGTCGGAAAGATTTTGAAGTCAAACATAAACTCTTTTTGTTGTTCCAAAATAAACAAAACACTTTTGTTTCAGACTTCAATTATGTAATCTACATCTAGGCATGCTTTTGACTTTGGTCTATTGGGCTTTTTATCAAAAGAGGAGTAGAAAATTGGGCTTTAGGGCTTAGTATCAAAAGACCGGCCCAAGAGCTTTTTCGACATTCCGCGTTTCTAATCAAGTAATGCAAACCGTAGTCTTTTATGATAAAAGACGACAGAATATTCATCTATGTATGGACCAAACGGCACGTTGTTTAGATACTTTAGGATATATACCTTTAGCCATGTGAAATTGTATGGATAGAGAAGAAAGTTTGAGTAAAGTTTATATTCTTATTTTATTCATTTTCTTTTTCCTAAATTAGATTGTTAAAATATAAATTTATACGTAAAATTTATTTTTTTATGAATTTTTTAATGGAATTATAGTTTGATTAATTAACATCGTTATTCAATTAAAATTTGTCTTAACTTTTGATGATTTATACTGATTTATAATGATTAATTGAAATTAATTACTATAAATTATTATTAATTAATATAAATTATCAAAATTAATACAAATCATATTGATTGCCCTAAATTTATTAAAAATGGCAAGTGATTTATAGTCTAAGTCCACTAAATGGCAGATTTACTTTCAATTTCGGGGTCGAATTTCGTCGCATGCATTATGCAAGAACTTGACTAATGAACTAATCAGTTGTGGTATAATATTGTTTAAAAAAAAAACTATTAAAAAATGTGGACTTGTACACAAAGAGACAGAGTACCTCACGTTCTCTTAATAGAGTGTCTTAATAAGAATCTTAATCCATAATATTAGCGGCTAAACAAAAAGTTAACTATATTATTATTAAATGACTATTTATATCATGTGCTGATGTAAATCCAAATCCAAAAGCCAATCCTCTCTCTCTCTCTCTCTCTCTCTCTTTCTCTCTGTTTCTGGATATCCAATCATCTTCGCAGTTCCCTCCAGTAGATGTTAACGGTGAAGAGCGACGACGTTAGGGTTTGTAATTCCAGGTTTTAGCAACGCATATGGCAGTGAAGAAGGCCTGCGACATGTTCCCGAAGAGCTTGATCGAGGATCTTCACAAATGGGGTTGCATGAAGCAGACAGGTGTTAGCCTTAGGTACATGATGGAGTTTGGTTCTCAACCTACTGAGAAAAATCTTTTGATTTCCGCTCAATTTCTTCATAAGGAGCTTCCGATTCGTGTCGCTAGGAGAGCGATCGAACTTGAGAGGCTTCCTTATGGCCTCTCTGAGAAACCTGCAGTTTTGAAGGTAGTTTTTGATGAATCTGGGTATTCCATTTTGAATTTAGTGTTTCTAAAATTCGAATTTCTGGTTCAAGTTGATTAGGTTTTGCGGAACTTTGCTTGAATTGTGGTGTATGATCGTTAAATTGCTACCTAAATTCTGCTTCTTTTTTGATACTGTAGATTTCATGAACTTTGGATTCTGTATAGATTTTTTTTTTTGTCACACAATTGCCTCTATTAGATTCTGTATGATTATTTTATTGTTCCTCTGTATCAAAGGCTTTTAAAGCTAGTGCTACAGTGAATCAGAATGCTTTGAATTTTTGTGTGTGCGCCAAACTTTGACAATTTAGCCACCCTAAACTCTTAAATATGTTTTGTGGAGGATTTTACCTTTGATGTTTTTTTAGGTACGGGACTGGTATCTGGAGTCATTCAGGGACATGAGAGCATTTCCCGAGATCAAGGATTCCAATGACGAGAAAGAATTCACTAAGATGATTAAGGCCGTCAAAGTAAGGCACAACAATGTGGTTCCTATGATGGCTCTGGGTGTTAATCAGCTGAAGAAAGGAATGAATTCCGGAAGTATTGATGAGATCCATCAGTTTCTTGATCGTTTCTATTTGTCACGAATAGGGATCCGTATGCTTATTGGTAAGACCTGGTTTTCAGTTCAATCTCTTATCCTAGACTGCAAAGATTTCGTTTGTTGTTGCTGTTGTGTTATACATATTGAGACTGTTATGTAATTCTCAGGGCAGCATGTTGAGTTGCATAATCCAAATCCACCACTTCATACTGTGGGTTACATACACACAAAGATGTCTCCTATGGAGGTAGCAAGGAATGCCAGTGAAGATGCTCGATCGATTTGTTTCCGAGAGTATGGTTCTGCACCAGAAATAAACATATATGGGGATCCCAGTTTCACCTTTCCGTGAGTTCAATTTCACCATTTTTTTTTCTTTACATTCCTCCTGTAGTTTTTGTTCTCAAATGGCAACCAATGTCTTTTTTAACTCCTTATAGGTATGTTCCAACCCATTTGCATCTTATGGTATATGAGCTAGTCAAGAACTCCCTCCGTGCTGTCCAAGAGCGATTTGTTGACTCAGATAGAGTTGCACCACCAGTCCGCATTATAGTTGCTGATGGAATCGAAGATGTTACGATAAAGGTAGCTATCCTGTGCTATTTCTTCTCTCTGCTAGCTGTTTCAATTATGTTATTGCACCAGTTTGATCCAATCGTTGTTGTGGGTTAATCTAATAGGTCACAGATGAAGGTGGAGGTATACCGAGAAGCGGTCTTCCCAAAATATTCACCTATCTTTACAGTACTGCAAGAAACCCTCTTGAGGAGGAAATAGATTTAGGAATAGCTGATGTTCCTGTAACTATGGCTGGTTATGGTTATGGTCTACCAATTAGTCGCTTGTATGCTCGATACTTCGGTGGAGATCTGCAGATTATATCAATGGAAGGATACGGTGAGTCAAATACTTCTTCCATTTCATAATTTCAGATCATATGCATAAAAATGCTGAACTATCTCAATCAGCTTTCATAAGAAAGATTCAGTTTTGATAGATCTGTATTGTTGAAATCTGCAGGGACTGATGCTTACTTGCACTTATCTCGTCTTGGTGATTCCCAAGAGCCATTGCCGTAAGAAAAACTCCATGTCAGGCTACACAAAAGAAGAGAGCTTTGAATGATTAATGGTAGATGAGAGCTCTACATTACTCAATTGTTTATGCTTTTCCAGTTCTTTTTAGATGTACAGACATTACTTTCTCTCATTATGCTCTTGATTTAGACTCAGATATGGAGATTTTTCTAAGTGAGTTTAAATCTCCTCTGATTTGATTTGATTCGATTCAAAACTTTGTAACTTTTTGGTTGCAAATCTCTTTCTTGCATCCGAAAGTAAGCAAAACATTATAAGTGGATATAAGATAAAACAGTTATTTAAGACAGTCTCGGAATTGTAACGATTTATTTGAAATTCGTCTTTTGTTCAACGATCGGTTTAGTTCTTAAAAACGTGCCTTAAACGTTGTCGTTTATGGTTTCTCCACTACGACGTCATGTCACTTCTCTTTTTCAGACTTCCTTCTCTTTCGTGAACCCCAGCCTCACTTCGTCTTCAATACGCCGAACCCAACCTCTGTCTCTAGTTCGCATCAACCGTCACCGGCGTCCTTCTTCATCTCGCATAGGTGAAGCTGGTGTTGTTTAGTCGTCGATGTAAGTTTTTCTCCTCTTTTTCCTTGTTTCAAACCCTAAATCTTTGTAATTTTTGAAGTTATTAAGGTTTCTTCTGTTTTTGTTCCTTCTTTGATTTTGTTCTGTGATGTTCAAATATCAATTCTGAAAGCTATATTCGTGGTTTTTCTCCGAATTCTTGGCCAAGAATTTGTTTCTCAGTTGCTTTATTCGCTTGATTTAGGATAGTTTATGTAGTTTGCGATTGAGTTTGTAATTATTGGAGGTTTTGGTATGACTGTGTTATGATCTCGTGGGAGTAGTCTGTGTGGATGAGCTTACCTGGATTATCTCGTTGATGAATTATGTGACATAAAGCCTTTGATAGTGTTAGGTCGAATTAGAAGATGATATGTATATGTCGAAGCTTTGGTATAGTCACATGAGAGTTTTTCTGTGCTTGCAGAGCCTTTTTCTATGGCCACAACAGAAGCTGTTCCAGCTTCTGCTGGTCCAAGATATGCCCCCGAGGACCCAACTCTACCCCAACCATGGAAGGGACTTATTGATGGAAGCACTGGAATTCTTTATTACTGGAATCCTGAAACGAACATCACTCAGTATGAAAAACCTTCTGTGCCTCCTCCACCATTGCCAGCTGGTGCTCCTCCCCAGTCTTCCAGTACTCCAAAGCTCGCTCAGATTCCTGTACCCTCCGCAGGAATAGGCCACCAAGCTCAGCTTGAACAAGCAAAACAAGTTGTTCATGTTTCTCATCCGCATGGTTTACAACAACAGCCGCAGCAATTTCCGTCCCAACATGTAAGACCCCAGATGATGCAGCAGCAGCATCCGGGCCAGCAGATGCCTCAACAATCAGGTCAACAGTTTCCCCAACAACAGAGCCAATCAATGGTGCCGCAGCCACATGGGCATCCTTCTGTGCAGACTTATCAATCACCACAGCCCCAGCAACAGCAGCAAGCAATGCAGAAGCAGCATTCACCGATGCCTCAACAGATGAGCCAACAGTATGCACATTCACAACAACAGTACATGGGTTATCGGCCTTACATGCAACCACAGGGGGATCATAGTACACATCAGACACCTCAAATTGGGTCCCAGGGTCAACAGTTTCCCAGCCAGCAAGAATACAACACATTGGCGCCAAAGAGGGAGGGGGATGAGTTCCATGGGAGTAAGAAAACAGGGTTTTCTCAACCCCATTTGAATGCTGAAGGTTCACCATCTCAAAATACCTCCTTTGAAACTATTTTATCATCACAAAGAAAACCAATTGCAAACTTGGCTCCTGCTCAGCAATACAATGGACCTCAAACGAACATGCAACATCCTGCCACAGGCACGCAGTTTCAACAGCCAGGGGGTAATCTGGTTCACCAGCAGCTTGGACCAAGGCCTCCAAATCACATGGACCCGACAAATTTACACCAGAAGCCTCATGCTTCCCCTTTCCAATCAAATAATACTTATGAGAACAATCGACAATCTCGACCTGGGAATGACCCGTATGTTAACACAAGAATGGAAGGGCCTGTTAGGGGCACCCAATCTCTTCATCCTGCAGCAATGCCTAAGGTTAGCTGCAGATGATTACTAATCCTATCTATTTTGTTAAATGTTTCGCTTCACAGTCACCTCTTACAGAAAGAACTATTAAAATGCTATGCAGGATATAAGGATTGGTGGTGGTCCACCTGCCAATGTTGATCCCGCCATGGGGCAAATTGGACATGGAACATATGGGCACGCTGGCCCGGCTTTTCCAAATGCAACCTCGGTGAGGCCTCAATTTGTAACATCTCCTGATGTTCCCCATCTTTCGCCTGTTGAACTCTTCCGAAAACAACATGAAGTCACAACAACTGTAAGTTCATACTTCCTGAATTGCTTCTTTTAACTGGACCGTTAAAGTTTTTAAGCTGTAATGTGCTGTAATATTTTGCGATTGTTGTTTCAGTGAATGTTTGTCCATAAAACTCTACTGAGAATGTGGGAGTGGACTAACTTCAACTGGAATAAGTAATAGCATTTGAGAATAGTGTTATAGCTTGCACTTTTCTCATCTATTCTAAAATTTGTTTGGTATTCAAAACCTATCGTCTGTTGTGCAGGGTGAGAATATTCCAGCACCATACATCACATTTGAATCAAGTGGTCTCCCACCTGAAATACTTAGAGAGGTCAGTGTTATTGTGAACATTATAAGTAGCTTACGTTTTTATACATATGGTGTGTTAATGTTTGTAACTCTGTTTTTCAGTTGCTTTCTGCTGGATTTCCATCACCAACACCGATCCAGGCTCAAACATGGCCAATTGCTCTGCAGAACAGGGATATTGTTGCAATTGCAAAAACTGGTTCTGGTAAAACATTGGGATACTTGATCCCGGCCTTCCTTCTTCTAAGGCACTGTCGTAATGACCCTCGCAATGGCCCCACAGTTTTGATCTTAGCTCCAACTCGGGAGCTAGCCACCCAAATACAAGACGAAGCCCTTAGGTTTGGCCGGTCTTCAAGGATATCATGCACTGTGAGTTTGTGTTTTTTAGTCTCTTTGACATTTTTCATCAGTGCTGATAGAGCTAACCTGAATATTTTTGTTTAAGTACTAATCTATTTTTTGGCCATCAGTGCTTGTATGGTGGAGCTCCAAAGGGTCCTCAATTGAAAGAATTGGAACAAGGAGCTGATATTGTGGTGGCAACTCCTGGGCGTCTGAATGATATACTGGAGATGAAGAAGATTGATTTCCAGCAGGTTTCCCTTCTTGTGCTTGATGAGGCAGACCGAATGCTTGACATGGGTTTTGAGCCCCAAATCCGTAAGATTGTGAATGAAATACCTCCTCGGAGACAGACTCTTATGTACACAGCAACTTGGCCAAAAGAAGTAAGAAAAATTGCAGGCGATCTTCTTGTGAACCCTGTCCAAGTTAATATAGGCAGGGTAGATGAGTTGGCTGCTAACAAATCGATAACACAGGTGAAGATCATCTAAACCATTTTCAATCACTCTAAAACATTCGCCCACTTAAGTTGGTGATGAGTTTATTAAAATAAACCCATGCTTATTAATGCAGTATGTTGAAGTAGTCCCGCAAATGGATAAAGAGAGACGCTTGGAGCAAATCCTTAGGTCTCAAGAACGAGGTTCAAAAGTTATAATATTCTGCTCCACGAAGAGGCTTTGTGACCATCTTGGGCGTAGTGTTGGACGTAATTTTGGCGCTGTCGTAATCCATGGAGACAAGTCTCAAGGTGAGAGAGATTGGGTACTTAACCAGTTCCGGAGTGGGAAGTCTTGTGTATTAATAGCTACTGACGTAGCTGCCCGGGGACTCGATATAAAAGACATAAGGTTCTCTATTTATATTTCGTAGTATATATCTTTGCTTGGCTGCTATAAAAATTCCTTCCTTAACTTTGATCATTGTTATACTACTACAGAGTTGTGATCAACTACGATTTTCCAACTGGAGTTGAAGATTATGTCCACCGTATCGGGAGAACCGGTCGAGCTGGTGCAACTGGAGTTGCATTCACTTTCTTTACAGAGCAAGATTGGAAATACGCCCCTGATTTGATCAAAGTCCTAGAAGGAGCGAACCAGCAAGTACCACCGCAAGTAAGGGAAATTGCAATGCGTGGTGGTGGTGGTCCTGGTTATGGTCAGGACCGAAGAGGCATGGTAAATCGTTTCGACTCTGGCGGTGGTGGTAGCCGGTGGGACTCTGCTGGTGGTTTTGGTGGGCGTGGTGGTGGTTTTGGTGGGCGAGATGGTGGTTTTGGTGGGCGTGAGGGTGGTTTTGGTGGGCGTGAGGGTGGTTTTGGTGGGCGTGAGGGTGGTTTTGGTGGGCGTGGTGGCGGATTTGGAATGAGGGATGACTCATTTGGCCGTGGCGGGAATCGTGGCCGGGGTTTTCCTGGTCCTGATTCTGGTCATATGAATGTGGGTGGTAGAAGCGGATTTGGTCGGTTTGGCAATAATAATATGGATGGCCGAGGCTTTGGTCGTGGTGGTAGTGGGAGAGGCTTTGGTCGTGGTGGTGGTGGACGGTTTGATAACAGAAGAGGTAGAAGCCGTAGCAGAAGTCCAGATTTGGTTCGGCCACGGCGTCAAAGCTATAGCAGGAGTCGGAGCAGAAGCCGCAGCTATAGTCGTAGTCGAAGCAGGAGCTGGTCACGCTCAAGGAGTCGTAGCCCTAGACACAGCCGTGACCGTGGTGGGCATAACCGGAGCAGAAGTTATAGCCGTAGTCCTAGTCCCGTCTATGAAAGACGGGATAGACGGCCGCGTGTTTCTGGTTTTGATGTTAAACCACCGACTGAGTCTATTGTAAACCCAGACATGAACACCGCAGCAACTCTCGAAACCATGATCCCTACGCAAGGGAATGGTGTTGTCGAGACGGAGGTAAACGTGGCTTTAGTACGTCCTGTTGTTGATGAACCTTGAAAGTAAACACAACGAATGATCTAAAGCTACAGAAAAATCACATTTCATCCCAAAATTTTTGGTTACTGAATGATCCACCAAATCAGACACAGCTGATGTGTCTTCTAAAAATTGTTGGAGTTTCATCATTTTTATTTTATTTTTTTATTAATCATAAGTTTCCTCTTGTATTATGAAGAGTTAGTTTTGTAATGTATTGAGAGTGTTCTTATCGTTTATGTAACACCTTCGCCATAAAGAGATCAAGATTGGAAACTAAACTACTAACAAAATAATCAACAAACAATTTAGACTCTGATTCGTAAAGGTTGTAGTTCTTAGTTTTCTGCTGTATAATTTTGGCTGTTGATTTTTTTACCGTAAGTTTTTTTTTGCTATAGATTTTTTTATAGTAGGAATTTATTTTTGTAAAATTTATAAATTTTAATTTCTATAAATAAAAAAATTGATATTCCAAAATAACAAAAGCCGAAAATAAATTTTTTTTTCCTCAAAAACCAAAAATAAATTTAAAACATAATACTTTGAAAAGATTTTTGCTCGGCGCAGACAAGTTATTACTAATCACTTGAAAACAACTAATTCTTAAATTTGGAAAGTAACCTAATCGCTTTTTGTGTCAACCTCTCTCGTCTTCTTTGTATAGTTCTTTGAATGGAAGTTGGAAAAGAGAGCTAAAAGAGAAGCATTAAACGCAGCGTTGAAACACCATCCCCAAATCCCGGAACAACCCGACCCGAATAAATGTTCTCGGAGCATCCAACCGGATAACCCGAAGCTGAAAACAAACTGCACAATCTGACAATCCGTCACCAATCTCTTCCACTTTGGCCTCGATCCAACGGCGCAGAGAAAATAATAACCGTACATGATAACGTGAACCGTCGAATTCGTCACGAGCGCAATCGGAAACATCGATTGACGAGTTCGAAGCCAGAGATAACACATGACAACAACCGTCGCGTGGTGGTACACGTGGAGAAACGAGAGCCGTTGGATTGATTTGCCGAGTATAATGAGGATTGTATCACCGAACTCTAAGATCTTCGAGAGGTAAAAGACTTGAGCCCAGAAGAAAAGCGATCCGTTAGGTTTTACGTCGAGAGGGAAACAAATTGCGTTGAGGAAACGATTCGATGTTTGAGATGAAGTTATGGAGAGAGTGCAACCAATGGCCATGATTAGAGAGAGGAGACAGAGGATTAGACTGTGGATGGCTGTGATTGGTTTGAGAATGTTGGGACTGAGTGAAGGAATTGAATCGATGGCGAATCGGAGGATCATTGTGGCGGAGAGGTAAACGATGACTGCGACGGAGACGAAGAAGATAGTGGAGCCTATGGTTTTACCTTCGATCCAATTAAAATTAGCGATATAGGGGTGGTTTACGAGCCAGTAGGTTAGGGTGGAAGAAATTGATGCCATGGTGTGAATCTAATGCAGCTCCGAATGCCGACGGTGGATCGCCGGGGTTGAAGGTTGAAGATAAGGTAGAGAGTTTGATGACCCAATGGGCTTTATTTAAGTGGGTCTCAGGGAATCAAATCTTTTCGAATTTATTATTGGGAACCGTATCCAGAGGATAATGCATTGTATCGTTAAATATGTATTTAACAATGCAAAACGTGAGAGGGGCAAAATTGTACTTCTCTGGTAATGCCTGCCTAATACAGACTATACAGTGAATTTATTTATACTAGTTTATTAAGTTTGGTAACCAAAAAAGGAAATGTTGAGTTACGGACGTATAATACAGCTGTTGTAGTGTCTGAAAAATTGGAAATATTTAATTTCAATAACAAAAATGGGTGTAACTAGAATATTGGAAAATGTTTTTGTCAATTAATTAAATATCATTGTTTTTCTAGTCAAATTAAAGGGATTACGTGCTTCATGGTGCACTCACTAAGAAGCTTCACCATCTCCTCACGTGATCTCTCTGTCACTCTCACGCTCTCCAAAACTAATCATTTCAACCTTTCCACACTCCAAACCTCTCTACTTCAGCTTCTACCATGCGTCTCACCTCCATACACGCGCCAATCACAACAAACCCGTTGCTACAATCGTATCTTCGAGATACTACAAAAAGATTTAGACGGCGTTGAAGCACAAGTGTCCAACATGCATTGGAGGTTTAGCAATGTTCTCGAGACAGAAGGAATGATCTGCCAAATGGATGGAGAGAAGGTGTTTCAACACCGAGTTCACAGCTTTAAAACTGAAGCTATCAAATGGAACGACTTCATTCTCTTCTTTACATCTTCTCTCTACTTCACTAACGATCTAAGTAAACTGTCAACGATGGTGGACAATTTTTGGGCGGCCATTGATCAGTTCCACATGGGAAGAAGGGATGATGACATCTTCATTCCCTATTATGCATACTACAGTACTCAAGAAATGAGTAGGCTAAGCTTGGTGGCTCGGCCGTTAAATTATGCATAACAAGATTTGGAAATGATGGCGATTGACCTACCATGAGCTTGACGTATGGATACGAGGGTGTACGGAGGAATCATCGACCATGACTTTGTTCAATTCATATTCTCATCTGAAACGGATCTCATCTCCGTGCTACGTCGCCAACCAATCTCATACAATGGTTGGATCGTACTTGTTCAACGTTGGCAACCGATTGAATCTAGCTTCTTCTTCCGCACTCTCCCATTTTGGATCCAAATCCAAGATCTTCCTCTCCAATACGCGTCACCAATGACAACAAGGCTAATTGCTAGATCCATTGGAGAAGTGGTAGAAGTGGATGTGCAAAACCACTCGGTGACAAGGGCATCAACCATAAGAGCAAGGGTCAATATAGACCCTTTTGAGAGACTCAAGTTTTTCAAACCGGTGAGGTTCCAAAATGGCGAGCGTATTCAAGTATTCTTCCATTACGAAGGTATTACCAACTTTTGCCTAAATTGTCAAAAGCTCACGCATGACACAACTCTATGCACGTACGTGCCTACACCGGAGGACTATTTGTTGGAAGTTGGTACTAATGAAGACCAGGTAGAGAACTCCTCGCCTACTTCTCAATCAATGGAGATCCAACCAACAAGAGCATCTACCTCTCAACCTTCGGTTCCCGCACTAAACACAAGGTACCTCTCTCAAACCACAGCCAATATAGCGGATGGTATAACATCAATTTGGGACACGGTTAGAGACATTAGGTTGAACAACGAGAACTTCTTAATTTTTAATGCCGACATGGAGTTAGACTTAGCCACAACATCCGACCAAGCAGACATCGCTTTTCTCATCAATCGCGAAACAAAGAGGAAGAGGTACCCGGATGACACCGAGGAACCAAACTTCAAATCCCCAAGAACGTACTAAGTTGAGCTACAAGGCCGTAGATTTCAAGCATCCTTGCTTACTTCTCCCGCAAGAAAGGATGTTTTTGGTTTTATGCTAAAGTTGTGTATTGTTGTTTCTATTTGGACAAGGTTAATTTTTTGGTGATTTTCAAACCTATGATTACTATTAGCGGCTTGATCACCAACGAAAAGTTTGTTATCGTTGGTCTTTCATTATCAATATCAATATTTTCGTTAAAAAAAATTAAGGGGTAGTTTTGTAAGTAGTCTTTAGTCTAGTGGTACATGGTAAGTATATTAAACGTTGATGTACTTACACATCCAAGATCGAGTCCCACCACCAACATTATGTAGGAATTTGGTTCATAGATTGGCCAGTTGTGGCTCAATACTGACAAAAAATATAGTTTTCATTGTGATATCATTAGATATCATTAGGGATTTAACTATAGATTAGATATTTTTCATCTAATTAATTTTTTTGTGACTCAAAAAATTTTAAACTACAGTATATATGGGAGGGGATAGTGTAAACCATAGATAGACTTTCATCTTTTGATATTCAAATAAATAGGTTCACATTTGTATAAGACTATCACCAATGATTTCATTTTTCAATACCCTCCACATCATATTTTTTTTTTTCAAATCATCTTCCGTCTCTTTCACCTCAAAATTCAACATCCATACATATTTTCTTCCATACAATAGTTTTGTATTAAAAAAATTCGATACGACAACCCACACTAATTCTATTTTATATTTCTATTTATTATATTTGTGATTTTATTTATATATATAAAATAGATCTTATAAATAATTAAAAATTTAAATAGATAGGGTCATTTGAAAACAAAGAAAGATATTAAAACTTAGCATACAAATACAATACAATTAATAAAACATATAATTTATTAAACACATAATCCAACTCATAAAACACATATAGTTTAAATAAGCAAACAATAAAACACACATAATTTAAATAAGCAAATAATAACAAACTTAATAAGCTCATTAATCACTGAACATTCCAAATTTCTCCCGTATGTGTTTAACCAGATCAGCTTGCAATTCATGGTGTACATTTGAATCATGCATCTTGGATCTATCACGCACATAATTTGCAAATGCAGGTAACACTTCAGTCGAGAATGGTTGCGGTGTACTTGACCCACTTGGCTCAGATTGATCATACTTGTTCCAATGTTGAACATATGTTTCCCGTTCATCCTCAACAATCATATTATACAATATGATACATGCTCTCATGATGATAGCCAAATCCGCTATATCCTACATGCGAGCTGGTTCACGGATGATTTTAAATCGAGCTTGTAATACTCCAAATGCACGTTCAATGTCCTTCCGACATCTCTCCTGATGTTGTGCAAACATCTTGTCTGGTTCACTTTGAGGAAGCCTAATCGATTTGACGAAAGTTGGATAAGAATGATATATACCATGAGCCCAATTGATATTTTTTTGTGTCCGAATTGAGTGAAACTAATTTTAATTGATAGAGAATGAAAAATTATGAACTTTGGTATAAATTTTATAAAATTATATTAAATACTTTATAAAATATTTGTACTCAAATGATTGAGGTGAAAAAATAATGTAATTTTAATAACAAATCATAAACTAACACGTGTATTCACTATTTATTATTAAAAATAATAAAAACATTAACCAATAACAGCTCGCCACGTGTTATGCTTGGGCAAAGTTCACACTGTGAATTTTTTTAACATGTTGAATCCATGTCCTCCAAAATCAAACCATTGCACCACCTATTTTTTTCTCAACTGTTGAATTCTTTTATTCAACATCCAAATTCTTGTCCATTGTAAGTACTCTAAGGGTGAACATAAAAATATGACTTTGTTACCTATAGTAAGGAAATCGAACATGCAAAAGCGATAATTTTCCAATTCCACTTCTATTACTCAGACCACATGTTACGGTCTTTAGTCTAACTATTGACAAAAAAATTAGATATTTATTCGGAAAATTTGTCCAAAAGCCAAGTAGAGATGTTAGAAGCAAGTAAATCGTCATTATCACAAATGTGACGTGTTGGAAAGAAAAAAAGATCCCATATCTATAATCCGAGAAAAAGTATGACTCAAAATCCAAAGTGCCATTGTTTGTGGAGAAGAGAAGAGGAGATAATATGAATCAACTTGACAAACAAAAGATAAAGATCCTTAAAGAGTGAAGAATAAAATAGACATTTAAACGCCGTGTGAGGCGGAAGTAGTAATTGTACACTACAAACCAATCACGAGCACTGTGTGAGACCAGAGTCAGAGACACAGAGACAAACATTTCTCTCTTCTCTCTCATTAGATCTCACAACACATCACACTCACATTTCTTTCTTTTTTATTCCCGAAACTGATTAATAAAACCTCTCACGGCTCTTGAATAGAGAGGCCAAGCGTGGATAACGAAGGCTCACCACTTGAATCTTCTTCTTCTATCTGTCTTAAAAAGCTGTCTTCTTTTAGACATTTCTAAGCAGTTTTGTCACTGGTAAGTCTCTTTTTTTCCTCCCTCTCTGAGTCATTCTTGAATCCAAGCTTAAGTCCTATGTTTTTTACTTCTGTATTTCGCTTTTGATTTTTCTTTGAGCTTTTTTACACAAGTGTGTTGTAAAGTTTTCTCTTTTGTGCCAGTTATCATCATCAAATCTAAAGAACTTCTTTTTAAAGTCCCCCTTTTCCCCGACAATTAGGGCTTTGGGTACATTTCTTTGAATTGTCTTTTGAAGTTCCTGTTAATATACATATTTCGATCTGAGTTTCATAGTGTTAAAAGGGTATCACGTCAATTAGAATTGTTAAATCACATTCTCTATTTGGTTGGTTACAAGTAAAGGCAGTTTTAGCTACTTGAAAAGTATCGAATCTGTGTCATTCAAGTTGGAATAGATCTCTAGTCTTGGTTAATACTTAATAGATGCTTTGTCTTTAACCATTTATCATAATCCTATTCCAAATTTCTTGGGCTTTTAACAGAACCAAGTGTTGTTTTGTATTGTAGGGAATTGTCATTTGTCAAGTTGAGAACTTGAACAGATCAAATCTCTACATGGACGAAGCAGAGAGCTTTGTCCCGTTTCAAGGCATAAAGAGAGATGTCAAAGGAAGACTCAAATGCTACAAGCAAGATTGGATTAGTGGTCTCAAAGCTGGATTTAGGTAAATTCTTTCTTTTTCTTTTGTGTTTATTTTTTCTTTGCTTTCATATGAACTTATATTATGCAAACATTCTAGGATTCTGGCACCAACAACTTACATATTCTTTGCATCCGCGATTCCTGTAATTACATTTGGAGAACAGTTGGAAAGAGATACTGGTATCATAATGGCACCTTTTGTCCCCCATTCATGTTATCTTTCTTTGATTTGAATGAGAGTAACAGAAAACTGACTGTAAACTTGTGTTTGTTTCTTTTACAACTTGGCAAGATGGGAAAATTACTGCAGTTCAAACCTTAGTCTCAACAGCATTGTGTGGAGTGATACATTCCATTATTGGAGGCCAGCCATTGTTGATTCTTGGTGTTGCAGAGCCTACTGTTATAATGTACACCTTCATGTTCAATTTTGCTAAAAGTAGATCGAATTTGAGATCTAATCTTTTTCTCGCGTGGACCGGATGGTAAACTCAACTTTTCTCTTCTCATAACTCAGTCTCAGAACTTAATGACAATGGCATTGTCTTTTTTTTTTCAATGGGTGATTTCTTGTGAAGGGTTTGCTTGTGGACGGGGATGTTGTTGTTCTTGTTAGCTATATTAGGAGCTTGCTCCTTCATCAATAGATTCACTCGACTTGCTGGGGAACTGTTTGGTCTTCTAATCGCCATGCTTTTCTTGCAAGAAGCCATTAGAGTGAGTAAATGAGCTTCATATATTCAGTTACAATCACAACATATACTAGCATTTGCATCAAAAGCTTGTTCCTTTGTGTTGAACCCCTACTTTTTCAGGGCATTGTGGATGAGTTTGGTGTCCCCGGAAGAACAAATCCAAGATCAACTCAGTTTCAACCTGCTTGGGTTTTTGCAAATGGAATGTTTGGTTTGGTTCTGTCTTTTGGACTTCTGTATACTGCACTGAAAAGCCGGAAAGCAAGGTCTTGGAGATTTGGTGCTGGTAGGGAACCTTGGTGTTCGTTCTAACTGTGAATCATAAACGAAAAATATGGCTAAAGATCATTTAAATCTCCGAGAAAGAACATCAGGAACATTGTTATCCTTGTGAACGCAGGATGGTTACGTGGGTTTATAGCAGATTATGGTGTTCCAGTGATGGTAGTTGTGTGGACTGGTATATCATACATACCTTGGAAAAGTGTTCCTCAAGGGATACCAAGACGTCTCGTTAGTCCTAATCCATGGTCTCCTGGTGCATATGAGAATTGGACTGTCATTAAGGCATTACTCACATCCTCTGTACTTGTTATTCTCTTCACTATTAATGCTTTATGTTGATATTCATCAAAGTGTATGATGAATGAACTGCAGGAAATGGTGGATGTGCCTGTGGCTTACATTCTTTTAGCTTTTGTTCCAGCATCAATGATTGCAGTTCTTTACTACTTTGACCATAGTGTAGCTTCGCAGCTCGCACAGCAGGAAGATTTCAATCTGAGAAAGCCTCCTGCTTACCATTATGATCTATTTCTTCTAGGTTTCTTGGTAAGATGATCTGTTTTTCTGGACTGATTTATTGACTTGACCATTCTACAAACTAAAAACCATTGGAACTCTTCTTCTGTAGACAATTCTTTGTGGCCTCCTTGGGATACCTCCATCCAATGGTGTCATCCCACAATCTCCAATGCACACAAAAAGCTTGGCAACATTGAATCACCAGGTTTGATCATCTTACTGTGTTTTATTTTATGTAGGCCATCAATTGCAGTTGTCAAATGGCATTTAAAACCTATTGATGTGCAGTTACTTCGAAACAAACTCGTGGCAGCTGCGCGCAAATGCATCAAAAACAATGCAACAATAGGAGAAGTCTATGGAAGCATGGAAGAAGCTTACCTAGAAATGCAGAGTCCATTGATACACCAAGAACCTTCTCGGGTATGTTAGGATAATTTATATAAGTTTATAATTTGACTTATCTCAATCCTGATAAAGAACCAGGTATTATCAGATTCAGGGACTCAAACAGTCACATATTCAAAAGGCTTCAGACTTGGGAAATGCAGATAAACTGGCCGATGAAACAGTTTTCGATGTAGAGACAGAAGTTGAGAATATATTGCCAGTGGAAGTAAAAGAACAAAGAGTGAGCAACTTTCTTCAAGCTATGATGGTAGCTGGATGTGTTGCAGCAATGCCTTTAATCAAAAGAATCCCAAGCTCGGTTCTTTGGGGTTACTTTGCTTACATGGGAATCGAAAGCCTTCCAGGGAATCAATTCTGGGAAAGGATCGTGCTTCTCTTTACTGCCCCAAGCAGAAGATTCAAGTAAAATACTAAACATTCTTCATCAATCAGACTTTTTTCTTTGTCATAATCCCTGAAATTTTGGTCTTTTTGATACAGAGTTCTTGAAGATAATCATGCATTGTTCGTTGAAACGGTTCCGTTTAAGACAATGGCGATGTTTACTCTGTTTCAAACGGCTTACTTGCTGATCTGCTTTGGGATCACGTGGGTTCCAGTGGCTGGAGTTTTGTTTCCGTTGATGATAATGTTTCTTGTTCCGGTTAGGCAATATGTCTTGCCTAATTTCTTCAAAGGAGCTCATCTTCGAGACTTGGATGCTGCAGAGTATGAAGAAGCACCTGCTATCTTATCATTCGACCTCAAACCGGTAATTAACTCTCTATGTGTACACCTGTATTGAAACTTTGATCTTATTCTTTATTTGATGGGATCAATGTTAGAGTGTTCTTCGTCTTCTCTACAACATTAAAGTGATTCTCTTTGTCTGTGCAGGAAGGTGAAGTGAGCCGTGCGACGTCGTTTGCAGACAGTGGAGAAGTGATGGATGGAATGTTCACAAGAAGCAGAGGAGAGATAAGAAAAGTGAGCAGCTTAAAGCTCGGTGGTGGTGGAAGTGGATCAGCGGTAAGTTCACCAGCTGGAAGAACAGAGTTGATGAGACGGGTTGTGAGTTTTCAGAACCCAAGAGTGTCGGAGAAAGTGTATATTCGAAGCTTAAGTGATTTCAGAGGTGGAGGAGAAGTGAGTAGCCCTAGGTTGTCCACCGGAAGAGCTCCGCTTAGTCCGAGATTCACAGCCGGAGGAGGTGGAGAACAGAGACTTTCTAATTTAGGAAAGTCTGTTTAGTCAAATAACTAAACAGAGTGTGTCTCTTTCCAATCATATATGTTCGAAACCAACCAATCCTAAGCTATCTCTATTTCATTTTTGTCTGTCTCTGCTGAGATTAATAACAGAAAATGTGAAATGATTTTGGGCTCGAAATATTAAATATGGGCCGTATTAAAAAGCCTATGATATATATATTCACATTAGCGAGATCTCGAAACTAATAAGTAATGCAAATAAAACCTAACTGAAAAATCGTTGTTTCGTTGCCAATGATGGCTTATAGCGAGAAGATTCTCTGCTTCAAGTATGACAATGCCTTCGTCTCTTTGGGTCTCAGAGCTGCGATTGACTGATTTTGGATCTCTCATGGTTTTCTTGAAGAATCATACCAGACATCGAAATAAAACGAGTAAGCTTCTTAGATTTTTTTATAATAAAGACAATATTTCAGCTCTTGAAACAGTGACTTAGGTGTTTCAGAAGCTAGTGCTACAGTATTTATGATAAACAATTTGCCATGATCTTGCTTCTGGGTCTACTTGTATCCATCAAAGACTGCTCTTTTCTGAATTAATTCGGTTTTTAAATCTCTTCTTGTATACGCTTGATGACTCGGATTAGTTGAACAATTGTCTGAGTTCTTCTTTGTTTAATTATGATAAGTACCCTTCAAAGCCTTGGGATTTGGATTATGCTAAATCTAATTCGGAATCTTGATTTTTTTTAGGTGCCTAATGATGCAAATCATGTAAGTAGTTAAATTCAGATTTGGTTTGTGGGAATCTCCATCATGGTTCTTACATTGATCTTCATCATCCGTTATGAACAATCTGATCACAAACTTTTGACGAATCACACTGTGGATGATTCTAGTATTGAAAGAGAGAGTACATGAACCAGCAAAGAAGCCACATTTTATGACTTATGAAGATCGTAATTATCTGTTTGCAAACAAGAGCACTTCCGGAGATGAGGAGTCGAATGGATTTCTTGTTTGGTCGCATATGCGTCCATTAATCGAAAGGCCAGATGCTTTGTCAGAAACTGCTCAAGGGATTGAAGAAGCTACATTGGCAATGGAAGCGTTGGTTAATATGATCAATAAAGAGAAAGGAGCTTCTTCTCTTCAATAAGAAAATGTCCGGACTTTGTCACTGCTTTTGATTGGGATCTGTCTGGTTCAAGGCCTGTGCTTGAGCTTCCTTGTGGTTTAAGTGAAGATCCTTTTATAACTTTGGTTGGTACTCCTGATGAAGAATCTTCTACATAAAACAGTGATTCAGATCATGAGCCTTTGAAGAAGGACAAGCAAACTGTCGTGGCCCTTTGCCGTGACTCAAGCTGAATCTGAGGCTAAGAGGGTGAAGATATCAGAGACTAAACATGTCAAGAAGCCAGCAACAAATAAGAAGGTTTCTAGAGAGGGCAAAGAAGTTGTTTTAAGGTTATTCAGTGAGTGATGAAATTGCTATGTTTCAAGGTGTTCTTTATTTCACAGTAGTTCCTTCTAAAGTGATGCGTTTTGTAATTATCCTTCGGAAGAGTCACGGCAGATCCAGAGGCCAGTACAGGTTGCTTGTTCTTCTTCAAAGACTCAGAATCCGAATCAGAATCTCCTTAAGACTCAGCTTGCACCAAATGAAAGTTTCCTCAGAACAATATCTTGTGAAATCAAGAACACCTTGAAGCATAGCGATTTCATCAGTCTCACTGAACAACCTTGGAAACAACTTCTTTGCATCCTCTCCAGAAACCTTTTTATCTTTTGCTGACTTCTTGACATGCTTAGTCTATGATATCTTCATCCTCTTATCATCAGACTCAACTTGCTTCAAAGGACATTTTGCGAATTCTTCGGAAGAGTCACGGCAGATCCAGAAGTCACGACATGTTGTTTGTTCTTTTGCAAAGGCTCAAAATCTGAATCCGAATCAGAATGTCACTCAGACTCAGCTTGCTTCAAAGGACACTTTGCCGAAGAGTTCTTCGGAAGAGTCACGGTAGATCCAGGGGCCATGACAGGTTGCTTGTTCTTTTTCAAAGGCTCATGATCTGAATTTACTGTGTTTTGTGTAGACCTTCATTTGCATTTGTCAAATGGCAATTAAAACCCGTCGATGTGCAGTTACTTCGAAATAAACTTGTGGCAGCTGCGTTTAAATGCGTCAAAAATAATGCAACAATAGGAGAAGTCTATGGAAGCATGGAAGAAGCTTACCTAAAAATGCAGAGCCCACTGATACACCAAGAACCTTCTCGGGTATGTTCGATCATTTATATCAGTTTATAATTTGACTTTACTCAATCCTGATAAAATATTAGATATTATCAGATTCAGGGACTTAAACAGTCAAATATTCAAAAGGCTTCAGACTTGGGAAATGCAGTTAAACTGGCCGATAAAACAGTTTCGGTGTAGAGACAGAAGTTGAGAATATATTGCCAGTGGAAGTAAATGAAGAAAGAGTGAGCAACAATCTTCAAGTTATGATGGTAGCTGGATGTGTTGCAGCAATGCCTTTAATCAAAAGAATCCTAAGCTCCAAATGTAAATGAAATAAGTTTGGGCTTCAAACGTTTGTGAAATGAGTTTGGGCTACAAATGTAATGTGAAATAAATCGGGGCTATTAATGTAATATGAAATGAATTTGGGCTCCAAATGAAAATTGTAAAATACGGGACAAGACCAGAAAAAAGGCAATGGTATTTTTTACATTGGCGAGATCGTGAGTTCGAACAGGAGCAATGCAAATAAAAGCTAATAACGACGTCGCTCGACTAATGGCTTATAGCGAGAGATTCAGATTCTCTGCTTCAGTCTGACAATTATGTCTTCGCCTCTCTGGATTTTGGAGCTGCAATTAACTGCTTTTGGATCTCTCATGGTCTTCTTTACTTGAAGATAACACCAGACATCGAAATAAAAGGGGTAAGCTTTCTAAATTTTTAATTATAAAGACAACTTTTCAACTCTTGAATCAGTGACTTAGGAGTTTCAGAAGCTAGTGCTACAGTATCTATAATAAACAATTTGCCATGATCTTGCTTCTGGGTCTACTTGTATCCATCCAAGATTGCTCTTTTCTGAACCAATTCGGTTTTATAATTCTCTTTTTCTATTCACTTAATGTTTTTAGTTAAACTATTGTCTGAGTTCTTCACTTTTCTTTGTTTAATTATGATAAGTACCCTTTAAAGCCTTGGGATTCAGATTATGCTAACTCTAATTCGGAATCTGGGTTTTGTTTAGGTGACTAATGATGCAAATCATGTCAGTAGTTAAATTCAAATTTGGTTTGACTTCAGTCAAAATGAGGAATTGGTCGGTGGGTTTCTTCATTATGGTTCTTACATTGATCTTCATCATTCGTTATGAACAATCTGATAACAAATTTAGGACGGATAACAGTGTGGATGATTCTAGTATAGAAGGAGGGAGTGTTCATGAATCAGCAAAGAAGCCACATTTTATGACTTTGGAAGATCTTGATTATCTATTTTCAAATAAGACTTTTTTCGGAGAAGATGATGAAGAGTCCACTGAATTGCTTGTTTGGTCTCATATGCGTCTATTTATCGAAAGGCCAGATGCTTTGCCAGAAACTGCTCAAGGGATTGAAGAAGCTACATTGGCAGTGAAAGCGTTGGTTTTTCTGATCAATAAAGAGAAAGGAGCTTCTTCCCCTTCAATTGACTCTAAGGACATTAGGAGAAAATGTCCGGACGTTGTCACTGCTTTTGATTGGGATCTGTCTGGTTCAAGGCCTGTCCTTGAGCTTCCTTGTGGTTTAAGTGAAGATTCGTCTATAACTTTTGTTGGTACTCCTGATGGAGATTCTAGAAGCTTCCAGATTCAGCTCATTGGCTCTGGAGTATTAGGAGAAGCCCGTCGTCCAATCATCTTGCGTTACAATGTAAATTTTTCTAAGCCAGCCATAGTGCAGAGTACATGGACAGAAAAGCTAGGTTGGGGTAACGAACTGCGATGCCCCCGTCATGGATCGTCTAAAAATCAGATAGGTGAGAAAACTGTGGCCGTCACACATAGTTTCTCTTATATGCTACCATGAAGGATTGTTGAAAATTTTCTTGGCAACCATTGTAGTTGATGAACTTCCGCTCTGCAACGAACATAGCAGTAGAATCACTCAGGAGGAGAGTTCCAACGGTGATGCAATGGCAGATTTTTCTCTTTCAAATACTGATTTTCCATTTCTCAAAGGGAGTCCTTTCACTGCCACATTGTGGTTTGGCTTAGAGGGTTTTCATATGACGATAAATGGGCGGCATGAGACTTCATTTGCTTACCGGGAGGTAATGGATGACTATGCCAAGGTAGTTTTGAGGTTATTGCTTTGTATAAAACTGACATATCTAATTCACAGAAGCTCGTGCCGTGGTTAGTCAGTGCTGTCAAAGTCTCAGGTGATCTGAAAATGTTATCTAGCTTAGCCACAAGACTGCCCATTCCTGATGACCATCCTCCTTTAGCCATAGAAGAGAAACTTAAAGCTCCATCTCTTTCTAAAACAAGAATAACATTGTTGGTTGGTGTTTTCTCTACTGGCAATAATTTTAAGCGACGTATGGCATTGAGAAGATCTTGGATGCAGTATGGGGCAGTAAGATCTGGCAAAGTGGCTGTTCGATTTCTAATTGGGTTGGTAAGTACTTCTTCAAGTTACGATTTCTCCTTTTAAGTATACATTTCTTAGCAATAACTTGGCGACTTTGGTCAGCACACCAATGAACAAGTCAGTTTAGAGATGTGGAGAGAAGCTAAGGCATATGGAGATATTCAGTTTATGCCATTTGTTGACTACTATGGTCTACTTAGCTTGAAAACAGTTGCACTCTGCATTCTCGGAGTAAGCTGTTAACACAAAACATAGAAACTGTGAGATATCACTTATTGCCTTGTCTCATTAAGTCTGAATTTTCCCCATGCTTGATCCAGACCGAAGTCATCCCCGCCAAATACATAATGAAGACGGATGATGATGCATTTGTTCGGATAGATGAACTGCTATCGAGTCTAAAAGAAAAACCGTCTAGGGCGCTTTTGTACGGTTTAATTTCATTTGATTCATCACCAGACCATGAAGAAGGAAGCAAATGGTACATCAATAAAAAGGTAACTTCTCAATAATTTCTCACATACAGCTTTGCTATATCTTCTTTTTGACACATACACCTTTTTCTTTGTGAAGGAATGGTCTCTAGATTCGTATCCTCCATGGGCTCATGGCCCTGGCTACATCATCTCTCATGATATCGCAAAATTTGTGGTGAAGGGTCACCGTCAAAGAGATCTTAGAGTGAGTTTTATATCTTCATCATAGAGTAAAACAATCCGAGATCATAAACTGACGATGTTCTTATGTTGCTTCCTGAAAGC
Organism: Lepidium aucheri; assembly: GCA_900406435.1. NCBI lineage: Eukaryota > Viridiplantae > Streptophyta > Magnoliopsida > Brassicales > Brassicaceae > Lepidium > Lepidium aucheri. The sequence goes on from OVBA01001156.1 coordinate 28,102, forward strand.
TTTTCAAGCTGGAAGATGTGGCGATGGGGATATGGATTCAACAATACAACCAGACAGTAGAAAGAGTGAATTACATCAATGACAATAGATTTCACAACAGTGAGTGTAAATCAAATTACATTCTTGTTCATTACCAAACTCCTAGGTTAATATTGTGTCTTTGGGAAAAGCTGCAAAATGAGAACCAAACTATTTGTTGCGAATAGATCTCTCAGTGTTGTTGCTTTGGGTAAAGGTCAAAGCTTTTGTAATTATTGATGTTCTGCATGAAATGCCTGAATGGAGTGTTTTTTTTCTCCTTACATAATAAAAAGAAAGTTCGGTTATATGTAACCGGTTGATTTTAGTACTCTCAATAACCGATTGATTTTGGTTCGGTTATATGTAACCGGTGTCTACCATATTCAACCGAAGCTAGTATCGACGAGAATTATCCGTAACAGAGTGATAGTGAGGTGTGAAGGAAGAAGACCATGGCGTCAATGTCTCTCTCGTTTTCATCTTCGCTATGTTCGTCTCGACATCCCCAAGTAAAGCATAGAACAACTATTCACAGAGATGCGAGCTTCGTGCGGTGCGTTTTGGCTGCTTCTAAACCTACTCCGGGAAATGCTACGAAGAAAAGACTTTGGAAAGATGGTGAATTCCCCGGAATTACAGAGCCGGTTAGTCCGAGAAGAACTCCGATTAAGAATGTGAAGAAGAAACTTGACATGAGAGACAAAGCTAAAGGATGGGCTAACACTGTCACTGAAACCTTGTCCGATCACATCGCCAAAAAACAATGGTTACAAGCTCTCGAGGTATTTCAGTTTTCTCTCTTCTCGTTACCTATTCGATGGAATTTGAACTGAGTTATGAATCAAGAATTTTAATTTATCTGAAATTGGAAGGTTTTCTAAGTGTAGACAAAAATGATTTGCTTCAATTGGGAATTTTGTTGATGATCTTAGGTTTTTGATATGTTGAGGGGACAACCATTTTACCAACCTAAGGAAGGAACTTACATGAAGCTGCTTGTTCTTTTGGGTAAATCTGGACAACCGAAGCATGCACAAAAGCTGTTCGACGAAATGCTTGAAGAAGGGCTTGAACCAACTCTTGAACTCTACACTGCTCTTCTCGCGGCATACACTCGCAGCAATCTCATCGACGAGGCTTTCTCAATTCTTAACCATATGAAAAGCTTGCCCCAATGTCAACCTGATGTTTTCACGTACAGCACTCTGCTCAAGGCCTGTGTGGACGCTTCTCAGTTTGACTTGGTCGAGTCGTTATACAAAGAAATGGATGAACGTTCCATAACTCCAAACACCGTGACCCAGAACATAGTTTTAAGTGGGTACGGTAGGGTCGGAAGATTTGATCAGATGGAGAAAGTATTATCTGATATGCTCGTCAGTACTTCTTGCAAACCTGATGTGTGGACTATGAATATCATCCTTAGTGTGTTTGGAAACATGGGTAAGATAGACATGATGGAGAGCTGGTACGAAAAGTTCAGAAACTTTGGGATTGAGCCAGAGACTCGAACTTTCAATATTCTGATTGGTTCATATGGGAAGAAAAGAATGTATGATAAGATGTCGTCTGTCATGGAATACATGAGAAAGCTTGAATTTCCATGGACAACATCGACCTACAACAATATCATTGAGGCGTTTGCGGATGTTGGTGATGCAAAGAACATGGAGTTAACATTTGATCAGATGCGTAGCGAAGGTATGAAAGCAGACACGAAGACCTTTTGTTGTCTCATTAATGGATATGCTAATGCTGGTCTTTTCCACAAAGTCATAAGTAGTGTTCAGTTGGCTGCAAAATTTGAGATACCCGAGAATACTTCCTTTTACAATGCGGTTATATCAGCGTGTGCTAAAGCAGATGATCTTATAGAGATGGAAAGAGTATACATTAGAATGAAGGAGAGACAATGCGTGTGTGATTCAAGAACATTTGAGATCATGGTCGAGGCTTATGAAAAAGAAGGTATGAATGATAAGATCTATTACTTGGAACAAGAGAGGCAAAAGATTATGGATCACGCCGTAGCTACGAAAGAGGTGGAGAGTCTACCTGCAGGATGATTGCGGTTTGTGAATATCTGCAATGAGAAAGAGATCTTTCTCTCCAGATTAGTAGAAATAAGGAGTTTGTGATACACTTGATTGTTCTTGGACCTATGTGTATAAAGCTTTTGTTTTCTTTTCTTTTAGTGTTGAATGTTTTGTTAAACCTCTGAAGCAGAGTTAATATTAGCCACTGGCATTCGGTTTTTTCAGTAACTATATATGTATCGACTAAAATTTGGTTCGATTCTCTGGTTTTAAGTCCAAATAAGTACTTGAAACAAAAATCGAATTAGACCCAAATTAAGTTCGGTTTTCGGTCAATTTGGTTCTATTGTTACTTGTAACTAATTACTTAAAAGAAGCAAACTAATCAACTAAATACTACAAATACTACCAGTTAGTTTTTTTTTTCAACTTAACTCAATTTTTGATAAACAGTGTCCACGAAGGAGGTACATCATTCACAAAAACTACTTCCCTATCTAGACCTCTAACCCTATGAGATAGAAAATTCGCCTTGCGATTGATGGCCTGAGGAATCAAATCAATAGTACAGAGACGGAAAGAACTCCTAAGAGCATCTATAATGGTAAGGTTCCCAGTGGAATCCTTACCATTTATTTATTATTTTATTTTTTTGAATAGTTAAGCATAAAATAATATAAAAACTTGTGGCCAACCAATTAGTTTTTTTCTACCTAATCATAAAATAAAATAAAAATATGTGGCCAACCAAATGTTGACACATGTGTAAGAACTTGGTTCTAAAATTTGCTAAATAAGAACACTTTCTTCACTCAGATCTTAGTTATAATAATATTTTAATTAAATTTTTTTAAGAATCTGTGCCAAGAATTCTTTAAAAACCAGCGTTGCTAGTGGTCTAAGTCTTGAGAAATCTTCCAGATAAGGAAGGAAAACTGGCCAGTCCGACGGAACTTCAATCATCTTCACCAATTTTGAGCAGTCCACTAGAAACTCAATTTCCAAAAACTGAAGAGCTAGTAAACACGTCATGGCCCAAAGCACCGCTTCAAACTCCGAGTGCAGAGGGGACAGACTTCGTCTAATACCTTGCGCGCCTAAATTCACACCACCACACTCAAAAGAGAAGCAAATCCACCCTAGTCCTGAATGTAACTCGGAGTCCTTCCAAGAGGCATCAACCATACACCTATGTCCTGTGAAGGTCAGATTAACACTGAGCGAACGAAAAATGGACTCCGAATTTTTGTTTATAATAATTGGGCTAGCGCCAGTTCGTTTCTTGATTAAATCATTTGCTAAAAGTCTAGGCAAAAACTTCAGACTACAAGTTAATTTATTTGGTCATTTTTTGTTCCCTGTTAAAAACCAAACCGAAAACTAAAAGTAAATGATTTTTTTTGTCAGAAACTAAACTTTGAAAGTTAACTATATTGATAACTACTATATTAAATGATCATGAATATTTTTATGTATGGTAATAAAAAAAATTTGGTCGAGACAATTTGATAATCAATAATTAAACTACAAAAGTTAATAATTATAAATAACTAAATAAAACATAGAAAATATGAAAAATTACTATAGCTAGTTTTATAATTAGAAACTAATTTTGAAATTAGGTATAAATTAAAATAATAATTTTATATTAAGTAAACACAAATTTAATTTTATTAATTAAAATAATATTCAAAAGATAAATCATGTATTTTTGGTTATTTTATTGCTAGGTTAGGTTTATCTAGATGTAAGTATCAACTTGCAAAACAAACAAACAATTAGATGTTATATGTAAATGTATTTTCGATATAAAAATAAACAGCATTCAGCTGATTTATCTAGATTATGCATCTGAATATATTAGCTTCGAGAACTTGTAACCATAAGTGAACCAACACATTGGTGAGAAAAAAACACACCAAAGAACCGTGAGCTTGGTGGTTACTTGATCACAAGTTCACTACCAAACGTCACAAGAACTTTTGGTTCTTAGCTTGATTTTTTCAAATTAAAACCCGTTTTTTTTGTCTTATAATATTGTTTTGTTTCTGTTTGAAGTTCAATCCCAAATACATAAAGCCCATAAATGGCCCATAAGGGTTTCCGGGTATTCATATAAGGTGTTGCCGCAAGAAATCAGAAGAAAAGAAAAAGGAAAAACCTAATTGAAAATTTGAAGCAATGACAATGTTCTTTGATCTTCAAAGAGATCTGGTAGAGGAGATTCTCTCCAGAGTACCATTGAAATCTATGAGAGCAGTGTGACTAACATGCAAACAGTGGAACACTCTTTCCAAAAATAGGAGCTTTTCAAAGATGCAGATTGACAAAGAAGAAGCAGGCAAAAAGGAAGGAGAGTCTCAGATGATCGTGATGAGGAATCAAAAGCTTTATTTGATGAGCGTCTTCAATAATGAAGAAGATCTATGTATAGAGCTTAAAGGTACACTTACTTGCCTAACCGAAGGTATCTTCAAGGTATCTCAGGTTTTGAATTGTGAGGGTTTGTTGTTATTCATCTTCAAAGACGACAACAAAAACACTAAGCTTATGATTTGGAATCCATATTGCTTGCAACCAAAGTGGTTCGAACCCAGATGTTCTTACGAGCAATATTGTAGTAATGACCGGTGTCTTTATGCTCTCGGATACGCTGAAAATAAAAAGAATAAATCTTGTGGTCGTAGCTACAAAATTTTGAGGTTTATAGACAATATTGATTATTCAGAAGAAGATGGATCAGAAGAAAATGGATCAGAAGAAGAAGATGGATTTTCCTGGTACGAAATCTACGATTTTGAGTCTAATTCATGGAAGACTCGAAACTGGCTTATATGGTTTAATGAACATGGTGTTTCTGTCAAGGGAAACACATACTGGTGTGCTAGAGAAGAGAATAAAGATAACTTTCACATACTCTGTTTTGATTTTACAAGAGAGAGATTTGGACCGCTTATGCTTCTACCTTATAACATTACAGCTGGAAAAAGCTACAATGTTCATCTTTTATCTTGTGTTAGAGAAGAGAACTTGCGGCTTTACTTCATCATCAGGACATACCTAATGTATTCGATATCGAGGTATGGATTACGACTGAGATTGATGCTGAAAAGTTGACTTGGAACAAGTTTTTTACAGTGAATATGGGATCCGGAATTTCAGACTATATTAACAGTTTTATCATTGACGAGGAAAGGAAACTCGTTATCGTTGGTTATGGTTACAATATTGGCATCTTTGGAGAGTCTGAATACTTTAGAGAACTAGATGTCTTCGAAAAATCAGACAACAACTGCCATTGGCCATATTTGTGTGCTTATGTTCCAAGTTTAGTCCAAATCGAGCAAGCTGCAGAAGGCAAAAGGATTGAACAAGATACTGCACAAAAAACTCGATATGATCAAAAGATGTTGAGACTTGCTGAATATGAAAGGCTAATGGAGTCGATAAAACGTAAATACGAGAATATATGGGTTCGTATAAATTAAAATAAAATGGAGAATAAAAGATAGTTAAACTCAATTTCCAAAGCCTAATTTATGTCTATTTCTCCTAAGCTTTTACAAAAGGTTACTTCTTTAACAAGTGTTAAATCTTCAACTTTAAGGCTTTTCAATTTGTTTGTTGTTGTTTTTGGATATTGTTTTGATTCTGTTTGAAGTTAAGTAAGCAACTTTAATTGATAGAAGTTGTCAAATCAAAGTCTATTATAATTCAATTTCAAAACAAAAAGAAAAAATTAGGAAGAAAGGTTCTGCTTAAGTGAGTTCAAAACTTCTTTGTAAGCCAATTTCTTGGACATTTTCTTATCAGAAGACTTTGCTGTGTGAACGAAGCTCATTTCCTTAGCTTTGACCTCAACCGTGAAATAAGCTTCACCATTCTTGAAGCTTTTAGCTTTACTCAACTCGAATCGCTCTTTCTGGCATAATTCTGTCAATTCTCTCACGGGATGCAATTTGACCGTCTCTGGAGATATCATACAACCTAAAAGTGGTTTAATACTCGCAAACACTACTTCCTTGTTGTAACCTGAGTCAACAAATATCGCGCCAGCCAAAGATTCAATCACATCTCCTAGAACCTGACAAGTGATAAAAGAAGGAAGAGGTTTAAAGACTTGAGTGTTCAAAGTAAAGAAGGGCTAATAGGGGTTTAGTTTCGATTAAAATGTGTTACCTTTGGGAAAGATACATCAGAGTCCCATCCGAAAGTGGATTGTGAAGAAGACTGTTCAAACTCACCGACTGTTCTAGAGATGTGTTTGTGGAGATCATGAGAGGCATGTAGAACGTGTTTGTGCAGCTTTGCCTTCACTGCTACTTGAGCATAACATTCATTGTTAACAGAAGCTGACCGCATGTCAGTTAGTAGTCCAGGAGACAGACAGGGATATTCGTCGTACAGATGCTTGGTTATGAGATAATCCAATACTGAGTCACCGAGGAACTCCAACCGCTGCAGTAGAGTCAAATCAGATTTATTTGAAATGCCGAACAGACATAAAGTGGATGATTAACTATATCGAGAAGTGACCAGACCTGATAGCATCTTGGAATTTCAGGAATCATGTATGAACCATGAGTCAATGCTTCGACTAGAAGAGACTTATCCTCAAATTTGTAGTTTAACAACAACTCCATATAAGCAACATTCACAAGCTTCTCTGCTTGTATTTGGGACTCTCTGTGGATCCTCGTAGTTGTGAAATCAACCTTTATACCAACCCAATTCATAAACATCAAAGCTGCAAGTTCACCTCCCTCACTGAGATACGCTCCAATTAGTGATTCTACAGCATCAGACACAGTCTTTCGTTTCAAGTTCCTCCTCTTAGCAACATATATGTTTCTAGACTCGGGTAAGGTTTCATTCATAAGAGCATAAGCTGCAGATGATTGACCAGGAACCATCCAACCTTTAGGTTCAAAACACTCATCGCGAATAAATCCCTACAACCGAAGAAGATAGTTTTACATTATAAGACCTTTTCAGTGAAAAGTTTCTAAAGAACCTCAACGCACTGGGTACAATACTCCAGAGGTTGGAGAGTCGTTAAGAAAGAAGAATGTTCACCTGTAGTTTCTGCTGACATCCGAATTTGCAGAGCATAACATTTGAGATAATTCCATCTTTCTTCGAGCTAAGAAGCCCCTCGTGGTGATTATGACATTGTTGGAATAGTTGCTGACAAACAGCATATTTCAGAAAAGAGTCACCAAGAGTTTCTAGTGATTCCAAGTGGAACTGATCTTGGCACTTCTTTGTCGTAATAGCTTCCAGAACCTGTAGCCAAAACATTTGGTGAGAAAAAAAAACAGAACCAAAATCCATAAAAAATGTGTATCAGTTTGAAGTCCTAAATAGTCTACCTTGATGGTTGGAATAGTCACTTTTGGGATGCTCTTCTTCAGGTTGTATGCTATAAGCAAAGATTCAATGCGTTGCATAACAGATGGGATGAAAGTATATGTATGGATCATGTCAACTGATATTGGGGACAAAATGACATGACACAGTTCAGGAGGTAGCTCAACAAACTCCTTGTCATGCTCTGTAGTAAAAAAAGAAAAAGTTAAGGAATAAGGAACTCAACAAGTAATCATGATGTAATCAATCACATATAGAGCGATTAAAGATTAAACCTTTCTCCTTTTTCTTCTTGGTCATGCGAATATGATTATGCAGTGTGAAAATGTGTCTTCCATTCAGAAAGGGTTCATCCACAAACTTTAATTGAACCTCATGCCTGCAGCAAAACTATAGAATTCAGCATCTGAATATACAAGAAAATAAGCAAAATATATGTACCTCTTCTCGTAATACTCTAGGTAAGTCTCATTGCCAGCATTTCTCTTCAGAAGTGAATTTGAATTTAGATCGTTGAGAACACCTTTCGTGCAGTAGATGTATCCATTATGTGGGGTGTATACCAATGCATTTTGTACGACGCAAGTACAAGAAACCCCATCTTTTGTATGTAGATTGCGACAAGTACCGTTAGCAGAACAAATCAAGTTGTTTTCACTATATTTATGACAGGTGATATTCAAGGATCTGATCACCACCCAATCAATAAGAGATGTTTCATGCAAATGTGTGGATGGAACTAGTAGATAATCAAGTGCTTCTCCATCTTTGAGATGCAATCCATCCAATGCCTTCATCAAATTTTCTACAGTGTGATCCATAAGAACTCGGAAAAGAGTTATCTGAAATCTTCTACATGAAAGGACCTGAATAAAAGAAAATACAGAGACTTAATAAAAGTTTAGATGAGATATGATTCATAGGAATTTTCAAATCAGAGATAGTTGACAAAGAAAAGTAAGTAAAAATACCTCTTCTTGTGTAAGGTGAAACGCTCCCACGTAACTCAGTGTCACAGCTATTGTTTCCCTATGATCTTCCAAACAGAATTCTGCGTTTCCGATGTCATCTTCAAGCATAACTCTAGTTCCGAGAATAATGTCGTTAAAGTGAACATCTCTTGGAGAGTTTGGCTTCATTTTTATTATATAGAAATGGTATGTTATCTGCGAGTGTGCTGAAAAATGAGTGACTAGCTCTGGGGGGAAGTAACATGGCTGGTCTAAGTTATAGTGAATTTTCCCTGCAAAAGTGCGAAGTCAAACCTCACAGATAAGTGATTTAGTATATAGTCCAAATGAAAATGCAGAAGTATACCGAGTTTTTGTCCAACGGTTTCCGCCACAACCATGTCAGGCACAAGATGATCACTTAGAGCTCCAACTTTGTGCAGCTGAATGCAAGCTTCAAGACAAGCAGCTTGTTTTAACACATTACCATTTGCTTCAACTTTAATTTCTTTTACTGGGCAGCTCTTAGGAAGGTAAAGGGTGCAACTCCCCTGATCCTTGTTTACATCAAATCTTGGAGCTGGCTTGAAGTACCTTCACAAAAAGATATATGTTATAAACCGAAAATTTGCATTAAGGAAAACAAACTGACGAAGTCTTAGACTAACTCATCTGAAGGAAGTCTTGAGCAGTAAAGATATATTAAGCTGACGCTTGAGCTAAGAGTTACAGTTGCGCCTGTACTTTCAACGCGGTAGAATTCTTCATCTGAATCATCTGGAAGAGGTGGACAAGGAATGAGAGAATGCTGCAAAGACTCTTCACGCATTCTTTTCCCACCAGAAAGATATTTTTTTAACCGAGACTGTGTTGAAATATCTCCGCTGCCAGTGAGTGAGAAATTTGTTAAGGAGCTATTTTCATTTCAAAACAAATTGTAAATTTTATGAAGACCAGCGAAATATGTAACAGACCTTTCCACCATCATCAAATAATCTGAATTTTGCATTCTAGCACGCCCACGAGACTGAATGAAACTGCAAATGTTGGATGCAGGATCAAATCTGATAACCACATAGCAACTTTGAACATCTAGACCCTCCTCTAGAATAGATGTTGCTACAATGATATTCACCTATTAATAAAAACAGGTAACTCATAACTAAGGATAGCAGTAAGCAGACAACTACAACAGCTCAAAGGAATTTATTTCATAACCATACCAGCCCTTTCCGGAAGTCTTCCACGATTTCATTTTGCTTCTTCCGAGTTTGACTTTGCAGACCAGAGTTATTACCTGCAACATACTTGGTTTTCCAGTTATTATAGTATGGAAGAATCTCAGCTAACAGGGATTCCAGAACTATTGCTGCTATCACCCTATCCACAAAAATGATGCACCGTAGGTTCTCCAACGAGCTGTATATGAAAAGGAAAAAAGGTTTTCAGAGTATTACGTATATATAATGCATATCAAGAGCCTAACAGTTGCATTCATATCCAAAGGATAGCGGCTACTAAACACATTTTCACTGAGAAAATGTATAAAAAAAAAAAGTTGTACTCCAAATATGTGTGAAGCAATGTCAAAGATTCAAGGTGTTCAATTCAGATCGTCATATTAAATTCCAATATAATAAGCAGAAAAGAACGTATGCATGCAATCCATACCTATAACCAAGAAGCGTCTCAACAAGGCAGAGTGTTTTTGAAGTTAGGAGACCTGCCTCCACATGCCCTTTTATGTTAGCAGCACTCCAGTTAAGACCTATTTACACATGAAAAGAACCAAGGAGGTGATGAAAGGAAGACAATAAACGAATCTTTGATTATAAAATGATAGCAAGCAAATACCTACCATGAGGTATGTCAGCCAAAAATGCCTGCGAAGCATCCGTACAGAATTTTGTTACGAAGGTCTCGCTAAACATAGTTTGTTGACCCCACAAAACAAAGTCATTCTGACTGACAGACAATGACTGTGCAGCCTGTTGTTGAATAAAAACATTGCAATATATCTTACTCTGCTATGTAATCTAAAACCTTAAAGCAGCACCAGGAACAACAATACCTTCTGCGCCAGCAAAATCCCTAGATCATCCAAACAATATGTTATTGTTGAACTTATCCTCGACAGTCTCCTCTTTATTGAATCAACAGTAGAGGATTTGAGATCCATGGTTGCAAGGGATAAGCGATGCTGACAAGTAAGACTCTCATTAGTTAACAATGTCATATCAATGTATGATACAAGAATGATCATAAATATGAGATATAGCCTACAAATTTTAGAAATTACTTTCTATTTCCACCTGCATAGAAACTTCAATCACATACCTTTAAAGATAATTTTTCTAGCTTCTCTGTCAAGTTTGCACGTTTGGAACTTGGAATTTCCATCAGTTGGTAGTACTTGAAGCTTGGTGTAGAAAAGGGAATAAACTCAGCCAGCACAGACTCACTCTCACAAGTATAGACCTTTATTTATCAAACAAAGATATTATAATGATGGAGTACGCAAGATTAAAGCAGCATAGAATAAAGTATTATTAGAATTTCAAGATATAAGCAACCTTCGAATTCATTAGAATTTCAAGCTCATGAATCTTTTTCCAGTACTTATCCAAATTCTCACCTTAGTTGAGAGAAGAAAGACAAATATGAGACCAAAGTTAAAAAAACATAGAAACCGAAAATGAAATATATAAATCCAATCAAGCAAGTAAGAGCATCGAATGCATATTAACCTTTCGATTTCACAAGGGACGCAGTCATCCCAAGTATCCGCGGAACATTGTAAGTTTCGGAATTTAACTCCTCGTGATAGAACTCCTATATGGAGTCAAAATTCCAGAAGCTATATTATTAATTAGTTCTAAGAAACATTCTTATATTTTAATGAGATTTCATTGAGGTGTAATTCTCCAACTAGGAGAATCTTTCCATGCTGACCTTCATTATACAAGCGTAGGGGTGCTTTCCACTAGCATGATGACATTCGTCAAATATTAGGACCTTGATCATACTCAACGTCAGAAAACTATGTCTCAATGCATCGAGCAAAATGGCAGGAGTCATCACAAGAACCTGCAGTGGTGAAACAAAGGGAGTTCTTAGATCAAAATGCACCCAAAGAGCGTTTCAAGGAAAAAAAGTCATGTGTTAAAACAAGGAAGGGAGACCTCATATTTATCGACTTCTTGTTTCCATGTGGAAGAATCCCAAAAGTCAACCCCCATGGCTCCCCAATACATACCTACTTGTAAATCAGTGTGCATCTTAAGGGCTTCTGCTTGCTGTGTAAAACATAGAACGCCAAAGTATGAACATCTGTACATATTTCCTCACCTCACAGCAATGAAGAAAGTAACACTAAAGTTTCTAAATTTGAAATAGCATCAAGATATATTGGTGCATATCTGCATTAACTGTTAGTGTATCGCTTTGTCCACAACTTAATACTAAAAGCAGTTCTACATAACATTGATTCCGCATTGTGTTAGTCTCAAGTAGAACGTAACCCAGAGAAATGCAGACACTATTGGAATCAACAAAAGAGAGTAAGATAGCATCATACTTGAGTGACAAGAACCACTTGAGGAACCAAAAAGACACTGAAGCAGGGTGAAGGCTTGCGGAAAAGGTAGGCATAGCTACGAAGAAGCATAATGGCAATAAGGGTCTTTCCAGAACCAGTCTCCAAGAATACAATTGTGTTCTGCTGGATAGCTTTCTCAAGAGCCTCTACCTGATAACTGGTAAACAGAGAATAACATATACAAGATGAAAGACTTGAGAGAACTTCAAGATGAAGTACTGATACACTCCTCTCTAAGTAAAGTTACAGCGATTATCATGAAATACACAGAAATTACACGGATATGGGTTCTTTTCTCTCATTAGAGCTAATTAAAACAGAACCTACAAACATTGGAAGCAATACATAGAATATAACCCTAACCTTCTCGCAAATGGTAGATGACAGGCAGAGACTTGATCAACACTCTCAGTATCCATCTCATCAGCATTCATGGTCTTCAAACAATATAGTACACCGATAAACAGTGAAACTTCAGAAGGGAAAAAAGAGGATATAAAACTAAGTTATCTACGATAATTAAAATTCTTCACAATTTGGGCACAAAAAAGAGGATTTTTGCAGTTTTCACAAGGTCGGAAGATCAAAAACAGTGTAAGAGTACAGAGAGTGGCGAAGAGAAATCTTACCGAAGAAGAAAGAGAAGGGTCACACCAAAAGGACGATCAAAGCGACGCCGATTATAAAGAAAAGAACTTTTTCGAAAAATTAAATTTTTATTAAAAGAACTGAAGAAAAATATTTGACTACTCTTGGGACATGACGACTTGGCGAGTAATATTAATTGCTATTTTAACACCCTTTTCGCTGACGTCTTTTATTACATTTTAGAAAAACTCATGACACTATGACCATTTTTGCTGAAGACATATCCTAGTCCAATGTAGTAGAAGCATTGATACTCAGTCTTAGTAATACCATAACTTACATTGAATCTTCTTTTGACTTTTTTGGAACTTTATGGGGTTTTTCAGATTAAATAAAGAAGCAACAACTGAACTACAAAACTGTAGCCTGAAAATTGAACCACATTCATCTCATAAGCTCAGTCCAGCAATTCTGTAAAGAGAAGAAAAAACAAACAACGTTTCAGAAGTAAATGTTGAAACACATTAGAAATGAGAATGAACAAAGAGTTATTACAGAAGTGATACCTTAAAATGTATCCAATATATAGCCAATGAAGCTAGCAAGAGCGTTTTCGTAACAATTTTCTCTTGGAAAACAATATAGAGCCGCCTTGTGATCTCTTTCTCCGATCAAAGTCCTCCTCTTTCTTTCCAAAGATATAAACTTGGTTACTGAGGATAGTTGGTTCAGTGATAGTGATTAATTTACAATTTTCAAGGGTTCAATTTTTCCCTGAAACAAAGGAAATAAATAAAAAATATTTTAGCATATAAATTTCGGTTATAGATCAGATTTTGTTGATCTAATTATTAAAATATATATATATATATATATAGACTGGTTACCTTTTTTCATATCTAGTGCATGTCAAAAGGTGGTGTTTTTTTTTTATTGATAAAAAAAAGGCTGTGTTTTTTTTTGTCACTCATCAAAAGACTAGTTAATATCCTTTTTTCTTATGGGCCAAAAATCGTATATTAAGCCCATGAATAAAATAAACCTGGCCCAACAAGTGGAAGGAGCCCAAAAGCGGATATTGAATATTGGACTAGTCATTGCGGTAACTGTTGGTGATCGTATCTTTCTATAAATTTCTCTCACCTCTCTTTCTTTCTCTTCTTCTCACCGTTTCTTCACAAACAATCAAACCAAAAACGAACCAAACAAAATATTGAACACATTCTCTGTTCTCTGCAATCAAACAAAAACTCACAGATTCGACCATAATCCAGAAATCTACTATGGGAATTGTTGTCAAGTCTTTCAAGGATCAATTCTCGTCTGGTTTGTCTAATTCTCTCTTTTTGATTCTCTGAATTTCTCCTAGAAAATGTGTGCCTGAAGCAAGTTTTCTCTTGATTTTGGTATGTAGATGAACGATTAAAGGAGTCGAAGAACATCCTTGCTAAATACCCAGATAGAGTTCCGGTGAGTTCTTTCTCTAAATTAGAAAATTTAGAGAAATCATTGATTTTGTTTCGTAATGGTTCCGTCTTGTGTTGCCGTGCGATAATGGATTTGTTAAGGTTCGAGTAACTAGTCTTAGTTTTTGTTTGAAATGATTGTTTTTTCCAGTAATCTGAATTTGGTACAATCTAATAATTTCTGCGTTTGGGATCTGAAACTTGACTGATTTTATGCGTTTGGGATCTGAAACTTGACTGATTTTATGCGTTTTGGTCATGAACCGATCAAACTGGTCAATGTTGGAGACTAGCTCTTTGAGTTGTGACTTTAGATCTTTTGTATCATCAAGTAAGCCAGATTTGTGGAAGTAATCAAGTATGTGTGTCAATCAAAGGATTTTGTGGGTCAATTGTGTCTTTTGTGTGTGCTATTGGGTTGGTTTCTTCATAAAGTGGCAGCTGATAATCCTCCATTAATGGAACTGTACAGGTGATCATTGAGAAATATACAAACGCAGATCTTCCAGACATGGAGAAGAACAAGTGAGTTGTGATATCAATTTAGGTAGGTGTTAGAACAAAGTGAAACCAATCCAGTTGCATTAATCATTGATTTCTCTTTGCAGATTCTTGGTCCCACGAGACATGACAGTTGGACATTTCATCCATATGTTAAGCAATAGGTTAAAGTTAGATCCATCCAAAGCTCTGTTTGTTTTTGTACAGAACACACTTCCTCAAACAGGTAAGAAACCATTAACAACACTTGTTTCCCGCAAAAACTGCCATTAACAACACTTGGCTTGATTCTGCAGCTAGTAAGATGGATTCTTTGTACAATACTTTTAAGGAAGAAGATGGATTCATGTACATGTGTTACAGCACCGAGAAAACATTTGGCTAATTTCCAAAAAATGATTCATTTCGTCTTTTTAATAAGTGAATCAAAAACACATTCCAAATAATCCATTTGTTTGTGAATAATGTTCTTCTATTGTTGTTGTAAATTGTAATCGTTGTTGTTAGGTGATTTTATTGTACAGAAAAAGCTAAAAATAAGGAAAAACATTTGACTTTGTAATTTCATGTGATTCAATGGCAATATTAATAAGACCAAGTGATTATTCACACGAAACCCATTTTCTTTATCTAAAAAATTGTTTTATTAAGAAAGAAAAAAGAAGAACATAGTGTCGTGCAAGCACGTTAGTTTGGGAAGATATGGTAAAATCAGACCTAAAGAAAATTTAATGTCGGTGAAGTTTAAACGTGTCCCTTACGACACGGTTTGTGTGTGTTCTCGATAATGTTTTGCATTGAAACCCTAAATTTGTCTTTGTTTTTATTCTGTGGTCAATTGTATATATCTTGTGTGTATACTATTCTTAATCCAACGAGTTTACACGTATTATTTTATTAACATTAGTTCACACCTAGCCGGTCTCCTATATAATATCAACAAAAGAATTCAATCTTAAATGTACAAGTTTGCTTGTTTTTAATGAATTTATCAATTGTCACTAAACTAAATGTCACCTGCTAATTTACATGTATTTAGTTAATTTCTTTTATTTGTAAACTCAATAATGATTCATGCTTATTGTTAATATAGAAACAAATAATAGATAGAAATTACCAAAAAGATAAAGGTGTATGTTACTCACTTCTAACTAGTTTTTATTGTTGTTGTAAGATTAAATGCCCAAGAGTTTGATGTTTTTCATCTTCTTTCTCCCCTTTTTAATACTAGGAAATCACTAATATCTCAATGGTTTTTTTTTCAGCTTACAATATAATCCAATCATTCGAGATTTGATTTTGAGATTATGTCTCATAATCATATCTCTGATTTGTAGATAAAATTTCTATATTTTTTTTGTTGGTGAACTGTTTGAACTTACCAATATTTAAGTGTTCGAGTAGATATGATAACAATTATTGAGCTCGTTCGGATCATTTTTTTTGTCAACTGATCTAGTGATATTTAATCTCACTTTTACTACTGCATGTAGGGAGTTCGATCCCAAGTAACTAAGAGTTTATAAAGAAAGCATTACTATTGATTCCGTACTAGTTAAAACTTCACAATGTAAGAGCAAAGATAAATACTCCCTCTGTTTTTTTTTATAAGTTGATTTGCTTGAATGCACATCTATTAAGCATTTTTTTGCTTTTTGCTTTCTCAATAAAAAATTTCATCATTTTATCTCAACTTTTAATTAAAAAAGAAAAGAAAAATAAATTTTTAAATAAAAAATTAATTTAATATAACTTTTAACTTACTTTTTGTCTTGGTTTTGTAAAACAACTTATATTTTGAAACAAAAAAAACTTTCTAAAATAACTTATATTATAAAACGGATGGAGTAATAAACTCAAAAAGGACAGTACCATTTGTATGTTGAGTATATCCTTTATTGATACTATGATACAAAACACGTTTTAAGTTGGAGATCCATTGATGGTCCTTTTAACTTTTTGGAAATTTTGTTGCACTTGAATTTCAGTTTTGTATATTCGGATATTCCTGTAAATATTTGTCCACGAACCACGGATATTCCTAATTAATTGCTACATTTTTACATTATTTAAATTTTATGTCGGCCCATACTATATAATAAAACTATTAGTATAAGATAATTGTGATCCAGGACTTCCAATGGTAGTTAGACTATTGTATTTTTATTTTATTTAAGGTTATAAATTAAGAAAGGATAACAACCATTGCATCTTTAATCATAATTTTTAATAAAAGTGTCCTAACATGTGGTGGTTTAGTTGTTTATAAATATTTTCTTTTATGGATCTAACTTTTTTTTTTCTCCAGAGTATGAAATGTATCAAACATTACAGTAGAACATAAAATCATAGGACATGAGTTAAATATAGACTAAGATGATGGTGATCCTACTATTTTCTAAGCTAACATATCAGCACACGTGAGATACAACTAAAGCGTATTATTTGCGATTGATGTTGCCATGGCTTTATCGTTGCTTACATACGGTTGCTACATATGGTTCTAACTTATAAGCATATTTTAATTAGAATGAACATATCAGAGTCATAGTGACAAAAAAAAAAATGTATTATAGTCACATTGGGCTTTTTTAATATGGGCCATATTGGGCCTCTTTCAATTTATGAAGTAATCTTTTGAATTATTAAGAAACCATACCCCAATAGTTTTTTATCTTCTGTTGATCACAAGCTTGTCAAAATTTCTGATGTTTATGTGTTTCTGATAAGAATTAATCAAAGCATAATATTATGAGAATATATCTACTGATGTTTACAGGTGGAACTTAGAATTAAGAAAACGTGATTCAACAAGTCGAATCCTCAATTTGAAGATGTAGAGGTATCTCTCCTATTTGATTCCATCTCGATAAGGAATAAGATTTTAGAATATAACTGTTCTTTGTCTTCTTTCTTCGAACTTTGTAATCTCTCTAAAGTATCATCTGATGAAGATGGGCAAAACAAAAGCTCTTACTAAGCTTCACAATATGAAAAACAAAACAAAACAAAAAGAATAAAGGTTACATCTCTTGTACAATGATTCTACAATCTTTATATGAGTCAATGTTTCTTGTCGGTTAAAGCTTTTTGGAAGATACAGATAAACTTTGGATGAAGATGCCATTGTGAAAAAGACTCAAGAAGTAGTGGTCTAGCCACTCTATGAGTTGTCTCTAAATGGTTTAATTAAACAGTGTTGATACCAGACTCATTAACGTCAGATAGATCCAGATATATAAGAGCTAATTCTAACAAATTAAGAAGGTCCTAAGAGTAGGATCCACACTCAACTAAACTGTATGCTCAGACTTTGTGATTATGCGGAAATGACTAGTATTCGTATTTAAAGAAAATCTATATCTCGCTTATACCAACAAAGCAATTTTCTCCTCACATAGAAACCACTAGAGGAAGACTATTTCGTTTGAGAAAGATTATT
Source organism: Lepidium aucheri (assembly GCA_900406435.1). Classification (NCBI taxonomy): domain Eukaryota; kingdom Viridiplantae; phylum Streptophyta; class Magnoliopsida; order Brassicales; family Brassicaceae; genus Lepidium; species Lepidium aucheri. Next base: position 46,074 of record OVBA01001156.1, read on the forward strand.
ATTATCTTTTTTTTTGTCAACAATAGACCGCAACTGTCTAGCTCATTAGCCAAGTACCTATATAATATAGACAGTAAATTTGATATCTGATTGGGTAAGTGCATCTGTCTTTGATATACTAACCATTTATCACTATACTAAATGTAACCTACGATTATTATTGTCTTTAGATAGCCGAATATTGAAGTCTAATTATCCAAAATTTACACACAAATGCTTTAAATATTTATCATTTATAATCTCTACTCATAGGTACATGTATAATTGATATGCAAAGAAAAGAAAAGAAATTCTTAAAAATGATATAAGCAAAACGTCATGCAAATAAGACAACGATGTTATCGTGCCTTAATCCGTCCAATATAATAATTTCCAAATAGTAAATTTAAAATATAAAATAATTATTTACTGTATAATACTCTCTCCATTTCATAATATAAGTTGTTTTAGAAGGTGTTTTTTTGTTTCAAAATATAAGTTGTTTTACAAAACCAAGACAAAAAGTAAGTTAAAAGTTAAATTAAACTAAATTTTTATTTAAAAAATTATTTTTTTAAAAATTAAATGTTGAGATAAAGTGATGAACTTTTTATTGAGAAAACAAAAAACAATAAATTTTATAATAGATGTGCATTCAAGTAAAACAACTTACAAAAGAACGGAAGGAGTATTTAAAATTTAATCTAAAAATAAAAAATAAATAAAAAAGTAAAATTGATCTCGCCGACATTTGGTAGATGAAGAAAGGAGGGATGTTACAGTCCAAAAGATCCTTTGGGGAATTACACAATCTCCAAAAGCTTATCACATGTGGCTCATGCTTGTCCAAGTCAAACCTTCTTCATTTTTTTATTATTATTATTCTTTTTATTAATACAAATATTAATTTTTAACTTATATTATTAGGCAGGTGGTTTTTTTTCTTTTTTTTCTATAATTTGGGTGTCTTGACTAACTTGGGAGTTGGTAGGACCTCTTTGATCCCCTCCCATGACATATTCAGATTAATCTGCGGATACATTCTCAAACCACGCAATGCCTATAGGATTCACCGGCGTTTCTAAGAAGCTGTAGCTCTCATGTGAATACCATAGTGGCTAAGACTCGAAGCATAGTGGTGGTACTTATAGTCGTAAATCCATTACTACCAGCTCACAAAACTTGGTTTAAGTGACTTTATTCTAGTGGCAAGTGTTAATTTCACTAAAGACATATATACTTGTACATCTAGAAATCAAATTTTATTACCTACATTATATAGAAATTTGATTAATGGGTTCTTCAACTAAGACCCGGTATTAAAAAAAACATATATTATTAGTAGTATTACTCTTAAACATCCTTTGCATAATGCTTTTAGTGCTCATTCTGCTGACTAATTTCCACTTTTCCACTTTATAAACAACAATACCTTTTTCTATGTTTCCATGAGGTGACATCGAATTGATGCTCCTAGTTTACTCAAGGACCTCCTAATTTCTCAACTATAATAACTTTTAGAGATATTGTTTCAATTATTATATGGTTAATCTAAATCTTCTTTTTCTTTGACGATTATTTTTATATCTAAATCTTTCTCTTTGATATGGAAATTTCTTTTGCATACAGAAGATTTTTGACTGCTTACTTAAGATCATACAAATTCAAATACATGCACATATATATATATATGCATATAAAATAAATTAGTATTTTTAAAATTAAACATAAAAAGTTCAAATTAATTTTTATAAAGAGGACTAAAAATTATATTGTCAACACGATTATGATGTAATGGTATGTAAAAAAAACTTAAAACAGTGGTTACATAATTCAATTTTTCTCACCACATTGTATGATATTTTAAAAAATTAATTTAATTTTTTAATCACTCATTTATAACCGAGATTAAAACTCCCAAATTACAAAAAAAACTCACATTAACTTTGATTTACTCCTCTGTTTCTTGAAAATGTGTCACTTTAGCAACACAAAATTGTTACTTCACTATAGATTTTCAATGCAATATTTTATTAAAAGAATAAATTTTAAGATCCAATCAAAATTTTTTTTGTCAATATTTGTCTACAACTAATCGGTATATTAGTCAAGTTCTTGTATAAAGTGAGACTCGATTCTTAGTTGTATAATACTCACTCCGTTTCATAATAAGTGTCATTTTAGAATTGTTTTTTTGTTTCAAAATA